>JAXCGZ010004535.1:0-42517 GCA_037179515.1 Halocaridina rubra
AAGTTTTTGACTTTGACTTTTGACTTTGACTCTCTCTCTCTCTCTCTCTCTCTCTCTCTCTCTCTCTCTCTCTCTCTCTCTCTCTCTCTCTCTCTCTCTCTCTCTCTCTCTCTCTCTCTCTCTCTCTCTCTCTCTCTCTCTCTCTCTCTCTCTTGTGTGTAAATTTTTTGATTTGTGCTTTGCAAATTTCATTTGTTTTATTTTGACATTTTACATTGTAATTTGTAATTAGATTAATTATCATGTAATAGCCATTTTTGATGGAATAAAGTTTTTGACTTTGACTTTGACTTTGACTCTCTCTCTCTCTCTCTCTCTCTCTCTCTCTCTCTCTCTCTCTCTCTCTCTCTCTCTCTCTCTCTCTCTCTCTCTCTCTCTCTCTCTCTCTCTCTCTCTCTCTCTCTCTCTCTCTCTCTCTCTCTCTCTCTCTCTCTCTCTCTCTCTCCAACATTCTATTCTACCCAATCCCCCACACTCTCTTTGTCCCAGCCAACTAGGGAGGGGCACTTTACACAGTTATTAAAAGTAAATAAACCAACAGATGTATAAACAATGATGAGCCCTTAATAATAATAATAATAATGATGATGATGATGATAATAATCTCCACAATCATCATCAAAGGAAAATTATTGTTGCCAATAATAATAATAATAATAATTATAATAATAATAATAATAATAATAATAATAATAAGATCTAAGGAGAATTATTGGAATAGACATCATGAAAGTAATGCAGAGGTATATTAAAACCCAGCAGAGAGCTGGATATTCATTACACATCTTTTATAATCCCTTCACATCTGACAGGTCATTACACTCTCTATCTCCGTTTCTCTTTACAACCTGATAAAGTCTGTTTTATTTTATCATTTTTGGCCCATCCTGGTGTCACAATAATCTTTATTTCTTTTATTTTTTTATTTTTTTTTTTTTCTCCAAAATAAACCGCAATACAGTGAGAACGCAAACCTAGAAACGCGAATAACCGTGGGAACACTGTATATATATATATATATATATATATATATATATATATATATATATATATATATATATATATATATATATATATATATATATATATATATATATATACCGTGCTCCCTCATATATCGCAGGAGTTCGGTTCCGGACCCGCCGCTGTAGGTGGAAAATAGCGAAGTAGGAGCACTGTTCTTATTATAGGTATTTTACCTTTATTTTTACCTTTACTGTATAAAATCTCCCTAAACTGTTAACAAACCACCCTTTACTTTATTGATAACAGTGCACAAGCGTAATTTTATATGAACGTGATATCATGAAGATAGAAAAAAGTATTAAGAACAAACAGCTAACAAACTTACGGTATAATATCGTCTGGGAAATAGCGTGTAGAGAATATATATATTTCTTTTAAGTTTCGTATGTACAGTACGATATATGTTTTCTTTGTAACGAATTGTATGCGTTTTCTTTTTCTCTCAGCTAACTTTATTTACGTTAAGATTTCGTGCAGTATGGTCAATAGATAGAATAATGTCTGGAACCAAGGAATATTAATAATTCTATAATCTAGAAAATTAGATAAACCCCAAATAGGGTGAGTAAATAAATATTTTATGAGTAAGATATTGTACCTGAATAAGCATCAGCTGATACGGAAGTGGCAAAACGTTTTGGTTAGAGGTTTGTTCTCCCACATCATCCTCCTCTTCTACCGCTTAATGCGATTTAATATTATGAAGAGAATTGAAAAAAACACTAAGAACAAACAGCAAACAAACTTTCGATATAATATCGTCAAGGAAATAGCATGCGAGGGTGCATCAGCTGATACGGAGGCGGCAAAACATTTGCAGATAGAGATTCGTTCTCCCGCATCCTCCTCTTCTTCTTCCGCTTAATGCGATTGGATATTATGGAGAGAATGAAAAAAAAAGCATTAAGAACAAACAGCAAACAAACTTGCCATATAATATCGTCAGGGAATTAGCGTGCGAGAGTGTATCAGCTGATATTGAGGCGGAGAAACTTGTGCAGATAGAGATTCATTCTCCCGCATCCTCCTCCTCTTCTACCACTTAATGCGATTGAATATTATGGAGAGAATGGAAAAAAAGCATTAAGAACAAACAGCAAACTAACTTGCCACATAATTTTGTCAGGGAAGAAGCGTGCTAGAGCAAAACATTTGCAGAGAAAAGTTTGTTCTCCTGCATCCTTGTGCACACTGCCACCATGCACGTCCCCGTGTATGCCTATTGCCGCAGCATAATAGAGTGCATTAATTTGTTTACTGTACAGGAAATCTGAATATCTTTTATACTGTACACTATTTGCATGTTAATATAAATAATTACAGGTCTTTCTGCTTTGTTATGTACTTATAAAATATGTTTTACTTATCTTATATCTTTGGTATTGTGTGTCCATGTATAGTTGTGAAACATATCTGTGCCCTTTATCATTGTTTCCTATGGAAAATGACTCGTTACATTATGCGATTATTACAATACATGGCACTTCAGAGAACCTATCTTTTCGTTATTCTAAGAACTAGGTGTACTCTATTTACCTTTGTTGGTGATTGTTGCTTGCATATGTGGATGGAGGGGGAGGGGGCTAAATTTTGGAAGGAGAGTTCCCTTCCATAAAAACGTTAGGGAACTCTTCCGGTACAGGCTGTATTTCTGGTGTTTTCTCTCTCTTTTGTCTTTTAGAGCTGCTTCCCTGCCCACTGGCACAGGGAAACAATCCAAAGAAATTTGTCTTTTTCTTAGTTGGTAAATTTTTTTTAAAATATTCATCTCATTGTCATTTACCATGTTCACTACTCTATTGCCCACAGTATTATCTGGGTGATGATTCTCAATAAAAGCCTGCACGTCATTCCTCTTACTAAATATTTCTTTAAATTCTTCACTGGACACCTTTACCCTCTCATTCCCCCTCTTCGCTAACTGCTCCTCTTCGAGAATCTGCACCTTTTCACGTTGCAACTCAATTATTCATATGTGGTAAGAAGTTCTTTATGGTTCTCTACCAGGTCCTCCACATCCTCCTCATTGACCTCCAAGCCCAAACTTTTGCATGTGGCCAAAATTTTATTCACAATTTGAATAGTTAGCTTCTGCTTGAAGCCTTCAAAATCCCTATCAGTCACACAACCTGGCCAAAGTTTCCTCCAGGCAGAGTTCAGCGTGCGATATGAGACCTCCTTCCATGTTTTGTAAGTGAGTTAAATGCAGTGGAGGATATTAAAGTGGTCTTTCCAGAAGTCACGAAGGGTCAGATCCGTGTCATTGTTGGCCTGGAAGCACCTGGCAAAAAGACCTTTCGTATACAACTTTTTAAAATTAGAAATTACCTGGTGATCCATGGACTGGAGGAGAGGAGTGGTGTTGGGAGGCAGAAATTTTACTTTAATAAAGTCGTACTGGATAGCAAGGTCTTCTTCCGCATCTGGAGGATGTTCTTAATGCTTTTTCTCAATTCTCTTCATAATATTAAACTGCATTAAGATATTTCTTCATTGCTGGCGCAAACACTTCAATCAACCACTCTAGGAATAAATCCGTGTGATCCAAGCCTTAGGATCTGACCTCCACATTACCGTAAGGCTAGCCTTCAACACATTATTGTTCTTATAAACAATTGGATTTTCTGAGTGGTAAACTAAAAGAGGCTTGACGATACAGTCCTAACTAGCATTAGCGCACAATAAAAAGTGTAAGCCTGTCTTTCTTTGGATTGTGGCCAGGCAGTGACTTCTCCTCTTTGGGTAATTTCTTCCAAAAGAGTCCTGTTTCATCACAGTTAAAAACTTGTTGCGGGATATAACCTTCACTCTCTATAAATTTAGCGAATTTCTTCATGTGCGAATCCACAGCGTTTTGGTCGAAACTAGCACCTCTCCATGTCTAATGACGCTATGAATCCCAGTTCAACGATGAAAGTGTTCAAACCAGCTTCTGCTGGCTTTAAATTCATCAACTTTAGTGCCACTAGAATTGGGAGAGTTCGCTACTAAATGGCCTCTTTAATGTTATCTCCAACCAGCTGTTTTTCATTTATCCACAGCAACAATAATTTTTCTACCTCTTCTGTCAACAGTGACCTTTTCTTCGTAAATATTTTTACTCCCTTAGCCACGACAGCCACCTTATAGATCTCTTTACTCTTTAAAATAGTACAGATAGTCGATTACGTCATGTTATACTGCGTGGCAAGATCAGACATGAACACCATTTTCATGCTTAGAAATTATTTCTTTCTTTGTTTCCACTTTTATCTGTCTAGGGTGTTTGAAGCCACTGTCACTAACTCCTTTAACTCGCTTAGGAGCCATTATAAGGGCTATCAGAAAGGCAAAACAATGGAATATAAAGCAAGAACTACAAACAGATCACGAATGAACTACACAGCCCTGGCACCAATGTAGAACTGAGAGCGGGCGAGCGGAAAACGTGGTCGCCAGGCCGACGTATGTGTGTTCGTGGGTTAGTTTTTGTTCATGATTTGGGTTTACAGATTGTTCTAAATTATGTTCGTGGGAACAGGCGTTCATGGGTTGCAGTCACCACTTTATATATATATATATACACTCAGCTCGCTTTTTGTGCAGTTTTAAAATTCGCAAAATTGGAATAACGCCCACAAAAAAAAATAGTAAAAAAAAATGCGAAATACACGAATAACGCCCACACAAAAACTTCAAAAATTTTTTTTTCATTTTAGTAAATAATCGACCGCCTCGGAGGCACTTTTCTGCCATGTTGCCATGTGCTTCAGTGTCTCTTTACCCAGCATACTGCATGGATATATCGCTTTTTCTAACTGTGTTTGTGTTAAGGTTTGTATTTCCAGTGCTTTTTATTTTACAGATTATATACTGTATTATCATGGCCAGCAAATGCCCAGGAAAAGACTGTGGAAGTGCTTCTACTCCCAAAAGAGTAAGAAAGGCAATAAATCTTGATGTAAAACTTCAAGTGTTGGCCCGTTATGAGCATGGTGAGAGTCGGGCAGCTATTAAACTGTCGATGCAACACAGTGAATGTATGTTGCGCACTATCCGTGAAAATGCGGAAAGAGTAAAGAAAAGCTCAAAAGCTGGTGTTAGTTTAATTTCACTTATGTCTTCATATTCTCAATCGGATATTATGGAGAGAATGGAGAAAATGCTACGTACATGGATGAGCATTAAGAACAAACAGCAAACAAACTTGCCATATTATATCGTCAGGGAAAAAGCGTGCGAGAGCGCATCAGCTGATATGGAGGCGGCAAAACGTTTGCAGATAGTTACGTGCTCACCGCCACCATGCACATCCCAGTGTATGCCTGTTGCCCACTGCATAATAGAGTATGTTATTGTGCTTGCTGAACAGTAAATCTGAAAATCTTTTATACTCTTAGCTACAGTATTTGTTTTTCAGTCAAAATAGCTACAGGTCTTTCTACTTTGTTATATACTTGTAAAATATGTTTTACGGATCTTATATCTTTGACATAGTGTGTCTATGTACAGTTGTGAAAAGTATCTATGCCCATTACATTACGCATCACTTCTGAGAACCTATGTTTGCGTTATACCAAGAACTGGGTATATATATATATATATATATATATATATATATATATATATATATATATATATATATATATATATATATATATATATATATATATATATATATATATATATATATATATATATATATATATATATATATATATATATATATATAGTGCTCCCTCGTTTATCGTGGGGGTTCGGTTCCGGAACCTGCCGCTTTAGGTGAAAAATCGCGAAGTAGGAGCACCATATTTTTTATAAGTATTTTACATTTATTTTTACCTTTACTGTATAAACTCTTCCTGCACTATTAACAAACCACCCTTTACTTTATTAATAACAGCGTGCAGAGTAAATTTATATGAACATGATATTATGAAGATTGAAAAAAACCATTAAGAACAAATAGCAAACAAACTTTCGATATAATATCGTCAGGGAAATAGCGTGTAGAGAATATATATATATATATATATATATATATATATATATATATATATATATATATATATATATATATATATATATATATATATATATATATATATATATATATATATATATATATTTCATTTAAGTTTCCCATGTACAGTACAAAATACTTTTTCTTTGTAACGAATTGTATACGTTTTCTTTGTCTCTCTGCTGACTTTCTTTACGTTAAGATTTCGTGCAGCATAGTCGATAGATTGAATAATGTTTAGAACCAAGGAATATTAATAATACTATAATCTTGAAAAATATATAAACCCCAAATAGGGTGAGTAAATAAATAATTTATGAGTAAGATATTGTGCCTGAATAGTGATAAGCATCATCTGATATGGAAGCGGCAAACATTTTGGTTAAAGGTTCGTTCTATTGCATCCTCCTCCTCGTCTACCGTTTAATGCAGTTTAATATTATGAAGAGAATTGAGAAAAAGCATTAAGAACAAACAGCAAACAAACTTGCGATATAATATTGTCAGGGAAATAGCTTGCGAGAGTGTATCAGCTGATACGGAAGCACCGAAACGTTTACAAATAGAGGTTCGTTCTCCCCCACCCTCCTCCTCTTCTACCACTTAATGCGATCGAATATTATGAAGAGAATTGAAAAAAAGCATTAAGAACAAACAGCAAACAAACTTTTGATATAATATTGTCAGGGAAATAGTGTGTAGAGGATATACATATTTCATTTAAGCTTCCCATGTACAGTATGATATGCGTTTTCTTTGTGACGAATTGTATAGTTCTCTTTTTCTCTCAGCTGACTTTGTTTACGTTAAGATTTCGTGCAATATTGTCGATATGTGAAGAAGATAGAATAATATTTTGAACCAAGGAATATTAATAGTACTATAATTTTGAAAATTAGATAAACTCCAAATAGGATGAGAAAAATATTTTATGAGTAAGATATTGTGCCTGAATAGTGATAAGCATCAGCTGATACGGAAGCTGCAAAAAGTTTTGGTTAGAGGTTCATTCTCCCGCATCCTCCTCCTCTTCTACCACTTAATGTGATCAAATATTATGAAGAGAATTGAAAAAAAGCATTAAGAACAAACAGCAAACAAACTTTCGGTATAATATCGTCAGGAATATAGCGTGCGAGGGTGCATCAGCTGATACGGAGGCGGCAAAACGTTTGCATCCTTGTGCTCAAAAATAGCATATACCCATAAAATCTGCGATATAGAATAAACAACATGTATCCAGTAGGAAGTTGGCTCATGGCACCAGCTACACTGAATATTCTTGGGTATTCATTACACATCTTTTATAATCCCTTCACATCTGACATGTCATTACACTCTCCATCTCTGTTTCTCTTTACTTTATGTATTCTTCGTACCCAGGCCCGATAAAGGCTGTTATATTTTATTATTTTTTGGCCTGTCCTGGTGTCACAATCATTAAATTTTTTTTTTTTTTCCCTCGCCAAAAAAATCTGCGATGCACTGAATTCGTGGTAGGTGAATCGCGATATAGCAAGGGATTAACTTTACACCTAGTTGGCGTTTTGTGTGTGGTTATAATCCGCGAAATTGGAATAACGCCCCAAAAAAAAATAGTAAAAAAATACGAAATACACCTTGTTCTCAGAATACTGTGAAGATAGGTTCTCAGAAGTGTCGGGTAAATGGAAAATCGTGTGAAAAAACAAATAATTTTCCATAGGAAGCAGTGATAAAGGGCATAGATACAATCCAAGCCTTACATAGACACACTATGCCAAAGATATAAGATAAGTAAAAACATATTTTATAAGTACATAACAAAGCAGAAAGCCATGTATATATTTTTAAGAGTATACAAAAGATATTCAGATTTACTGTACAGTAAGAAATTAACATACTGTACTGTACTATATTATGCGGTGGGCAACAGTCATACAGTACACTGGGACGTGCATGGTGGCGGTGAGCATGTAAGTTAAGCGGTAGAAGAGGAGGAGGAAGCAGGAGAACGAAACTCTATCTGCAAATGTAAACAAAGATAAAATAAAAATTATAAATAGCCAAAGCAAGACTAAAAAACAAAAAAACAAATTAATTATGCAATGCCTAAATGTAAAAGACGTTAGCAAGACTAAAAAACTAAAAAAAATAAAATATGCAATGCCTGAATTATTGAAAAAAAAAAAAAGATGACAAATTCTACTCACTCTATTATACGGTGAACAACAGGCATTGGACAAGCATAGTGGCAGTGAGCACGTGACGTCAGGAGTATAAGAAGAGAAGGAACCCCTATCTGCCAAACGTAAGAAACAATTAACAAAAGCAAGACTAGAAAACTAATTTTTTTCATTATGCAATGCCTGAATTACTGTAACAAAAAAAGAAAACACATTCTACTCACTTTATATAAAAAGATAACACACATTCTACTCACTCTATTATGCGGTGACCAACAGGTATGGGATGCGTGAGGTGGCAGTGAGCACTTGACATAAGCGGTATTAGAAGAGGAGAATGAACCTCTATCTGCCAAACGTAAGAAACAACAAATGCAAGACTAGAAAACTAAATTTTTTCATTATGCAACTAGCCATGATATTATAGTACAGGTATACAGTTATCTGTAAAATTTCTAAGATCCGAAAACACAAACAGTTATAAATATATCCATGCACAGTGGATAAAATACCTAATTTAGGGTAATCAGAGAATGATGATGAGTGATATCTACGTTGAGTATATAATAATAATCATAATAATAATCATAATAATTATAATGATAATTATAATAATGCTGAATTTCATTACGTTTAGGGTACTCTATATGGATTTAGGGAAATTTTTGTCCAAATCTAGGGTAAACTAAGCTTGTACTCGTGGAAGCAGTGTTGTACACTTACCATTTTTCCCATTTCTCCAGAATATTCGATCGACAATATGAAAGCTTCTCACTTACCATTTTTTCCATTTTCTCCATAATATCCGATCAAGAATATGAAGACTTAGCTGCAGTTAAACTAAAACCAGTTTTTGCACTTTTATTTTTTCCTCATTTTCACGGATAGTGTGTACATACATACATTCACTGAGAGGCAACGCCTGTCCAATGGCCGTACCCTCACCACTCTCATGACGGCTTAACCCTTGCAATTTTATTTCAAGAATTATTGCCTTTCTGCCTTATATTGGAGAGAAACACTTATACAGTCTTTTCCTGGGCATTTAGTGGCCATGATAGTACAATATATAATCTTTAAAATATAAAAGAACGGAAAACACAAACCGTAACATTCACTGAAATGCATTGCTGGATTAATGGGGACCTAATTCTCACCACTCTCAAAACGGCCCAAATCTTGCAATTTTATTTCAAGAATTATTTTCTTTCTGCCTCTTTTGGGAGTAGAAGCACTTACACAGTCTTTTCCTAGGCTTTTACTGGCCATGATGGTACAATATATAACCTTTAAAATATAAAAGAACTGAAAATACAAACATAAGCACAGAACACTAAATATATCCACTCACTATACTGGGTAATGACACACTGATGGCAGCATGGCAGGCAAAGTGTCTACGGGCACTTACTGTATTTACTAAAATAAAAAAAAATTTAAAAATCGAATTTTTTTGCCGGGTGTTATTCGCGAAAATCAAATTTTTTGACATTTTTTTGGAGCGTTATTGCAATTTCGTGGATAAAAAAATCGAGTAAAAAAGGAACAAGGTGTACACGAATAATGCCCGTGCAAAAAAAAAAAAAAAAAAAAAAATCATTTTAGTAAATAATCGACCGCCTCAGAGGCACTTTTCCGCCATGCTGCCATGTGCTTCAGTGTCTCTTTACCCAGCATACTGTGTGACTATATCACTTGTTCTAACTGTGTTTGTGTTAAGGTTTCTATATCTTCAGGAAAAAAGCATGCCAGGGCGCATCAGTTGATATGAAGGCAGCAAAACGTTTGCAGATAGAGGTTTCTTCTCCCGCATCCTCCTCCTCTTCTACTGCTTAATGCGATCAGATATTATGGAGAGAATGGAAAGAAAGCATTTAGAACAAACAGCAAACAAACTTGCGATATGATATCGTCAGGGAAATAGCGTGCGAGAGTGCATGAGCTGATGCGGAGGCGGCAAAACGTTTGCAGATAAAGGTTCGTTCTCCCGCATCCTCCTCCTCTTTTGCCGCTTAATGCAACCGGATATTATGGAGAGAATGGAAAAAATGCTAAGTACAGTACGTGGATGAGCATCAAGAACAAACGGCAAACAAACTTGCGATATAAAATAGTCAGGAAAATGGCGTGCGAGGGTGCATCAGCTGATACGGAGGTGGCAAATCATTTTTAGATAGAGATTTGTTCTCCTACATCCTCCTCCTCTTCTACCGCTTAATGCGATCAGACATTATGGAGAGCATGAAAAAAACGCATTAAGAACAAACAGCAAACAAACTAGCAACATAATATCGTCAGGGAAATAGCGTGCGAGAGTGCATCAACTGATACGGAGGCGGAAAAACGTTTCCAGATAAAGGTCCGTTCTCCAGCATCCTCCTCCTCTTTTACCGCTTAAAGCAACCGGATATTATGGAGAGAATGGAAAAAATGCTAAGTACAGTACGTGGATGAGCATCAAGAACAAACGGCAAACAAACTTGCGATATAAAATCGTCAGGAAAATGGCGTGCGAGGGTGCATCAGCTGATACGGAGGCGGCAAATCATTTGCAGATAGAGATTTGTTCTCCTGCATCCTCCTCCTCTTCTACTGCTTAATGCGATCAGACATTATGGAGAGCATGGAATAAAAGCATTAAGAACAAACAGCAAACAAACTAGCCATATAATATCGTCAGGGAAATAGCGTGCGAGAGTGCATCAACTGATACGTAGGCGGAAAAATGTTTGCAGATAGAGCTTTGTTCTCCCGTATCCTCCTCCTCTTCTATCGCTTAATGGGATCGGATATTATGGATAGAATGAAAAAAAGCATTAAGAACAAACAGCAAACAAACTTGCCATATAATATCGTCAGGGAAAAAGCGTGCGAGGCAAAAACGTTTGCAGATAGAGGTTCGTTTTCCCGCATCCTCGTGCTCACCACCACCATGCACGTCCCAGTGTATGCCTGTTGCCCACCACATAATAGAGTGCATTAATTCGTTTACTGTCCAGTAAATCTGTATATCATTTATACTCTACACTATTTGCATGTTAATATACATAACTACAGGTCTTTCTGCTTTGTTATGTTTATCTTATATCTTTGGCATAGTGTATCTATGTACGGTTGTGAAACGTATCCATGCCCATTATCATTGTTTCTTATGGAAAATGACTTGTTACATTACGCGATTTTCACATTACCCGTCACTTCTGAGAACCTATCTTTGCGTTATTCCAAAAGCTAGGTGTATATATATATATATATATATATATATATATATATATATATATATATATATATATATATATATATATATATACAGTAATCCCTCGCTCTATCACGATTCACCTCTCGCGAATTCACTGTATCGCGATTTTTTGGGGGGGATTTTTTTTTTTATTTTTTTTTTAAAGATTATTGTGACACCAGGATGGGCCAAATAATGATAAAATAAAACAGCCTTTATCAGGCTGTAAAGAAAAACAGAGATGGAGAGTGTAATGACCTGTCAGATGTGAAGGGATTATAAAAGATGTGTAATGAATCTCCAGCTCTCTGCTGGGTTTTAATATACCTCTGTATTACTTTCATGATGTCTATTCCAATAATTCTCCTTAGATCTTATTATTATTATTATTATTATTATTATTATTATTATTGGCAACAATAATTTTCCTTTGATGAAGATTGTGGAGATTATTATCAATTATTATTATTATTATTATTATTATTATTATTATTATTAAGGGCTCATCATTGTTTGTATATCTGTTGGTTTATTTACTTTAATAACTGTGTACAGTGCCCCTCCCTAGTTGGCTGGGACAAAGAGAGTGTGGGGGGTTGGGTAAAATAGAATGTTGGAGAGAGAGAGAGAGAGAGAGAGAGAGAGAGAGAGAGAGAGAGAGAGAGACATCTTTAATTAACTCTTGTTCATTCAACCAAAACTACATTATTTATTGTAAAAATAATGGTTTAATAACAAATTCGTAATAATAATGATATTAATAATAATAATTATAATAATAATAATAATAATAATAATAATAATAATAATAATAATCTCCACAATCATCATCACAGGAAAATTATTGTTAATAATAATAATAATAATAATAATAATAATAATAATAATAATAATAATAATAATAGTAATAATTATAATAATAAGATCTAAGGAGAATTTTAGGAATAGACATCATGAGAGTAACGCAGAGGTATATTAAAGCCCAGCAGAGAGCTGGATATTCATTACACATCTTTTATAATCCCTTCACATCTGACAGGTCATTACACTCTCCATCTGTTTCTCTTTACAGCCTGATAAAGGCTGTTTTATTATATCATTTTTTTGGTCCATCCTGGTGTCACAATAATCTTAAAAAAAAAAAAGAATTTATATATATATATATATATATATATATATATATATATATATATATATATATATATATATATATATATATATATATATATATATATATATATATATTTAAGCTGTTCCTACTTCGCGAAAATTCACCTATCGCGACGGGTCCTGGAACCTAACCCTCGCGATAAATGAGGGATCACTGTATATATATATATACACCTAGTTCTCAGAATAACGCCTAGATAGGTTCTCAGAAGTGTCTGGTAAATGAAAAATCGCGTGAAAAAACGAGTTATATTCCATAGGAAACAATGATAAAGGGCATAGATATGTTCCAAACCTTACATAGGCACACCATGCCAAAGATATAAGATAAGTAAATAACATATTTCATTACTACATAGCAAAGCAGAAAGCCCTGTATCTATTTTTAATAGTATACAAAAGATATTCATATTCACTTTACAGCTAGAGATTAACATACATTACTATAGTGTACTCTATTATGCAGTGGGCAACAGTCATACAGTACACTGGAACATGCATGGTGGCCGTGAGCAGGTAACTTATGCGTTAGAAGAGGAGGAGGATGCAGGAGAACGAACCTCTATCTGCAAATGTAAACAAAGATAAAATAAAAATTATAAATAACCAAAGCAAGACTAAAAAACGAAAAGAAAATTAATTATGCAATGCCTAAATTACCATATGATAGATTAAAAAAACTTAATCTACATTCTCTAGAGAGGCGCAGAGTTAGGGGGGATATGATTGAGGTGTATAAATGGTTTAAAGGGATTTACAAGGGTGATATTAATAAAGTTTTAAAAATTCATGATCAAAACAGAACTCGTAATGGGTAATGGATTCAAGCTTGATAAATTTAGGTTCAGAAGGGAAATTGGTGAAAATTGGCTTTGTAATACCGTAGAGTATTCCTATTAGGATAATGAATGCCAATCCCTTAGACACCTTCAAAGGTAGATTAGATAGACATATGACAGACGTAGGGTGGGTGTATATATAATGTATAATGATGATGATCTTTTCTTATCGTAATCCTCTTTGTACTTGTGGAAGAAGCGTGTGCGGGTGCTTATTTACTTATTTATTTATTTTTTATTTATTTTTTTTCTGAAATTCGAATTTTTTACTATTATTTTTTGGGGGCGGTATTACAATTTCGCGGATTAAAAATATCGCGCATAAAAGGAACAAGGTATATATATATATATATATATATATATATATATATATATATATATATATATATATATATATATATATATATATATATATATATATATATATATATAATATATATATATATATATATATATATATATATATATATATATATATATACAGTGTTCCTTCAATTATCGCGAAGGTTCGGTTCCGGGACCCGGCGTGAGACAGGAAAATCGCGAAGTAGGATCAGCCTATATGTACATAGATATATTAATTTGTTTTTACGTTTACACTGTATAAACCCTCCCTGTAATGTTAACAAACCACCCTTTACTTCATAGATAACAGCATGCAACGTAAATTTATATGGAAGTTATAGATAAACTTACGGTGAATGAGGTGGTAATGACATGACACACTCATGTACATAGGTATTTTACAATTATTTTTACATTTACGTACTGTATAAAGCCTCCCTGCACTGTTAAAAAAACACCCTTTACTTTCTAAATAACAGCATGCAATGTAAATTTATATGAAAGTGATAGATAAAATTACGGTGAATGAGGTGGTAATGACATGACATACTCATGTACATAGGTATTTTACAATTATTTTTACGTTTACGTACTGTATAAACCCTCCCTGCACTGTTAAAAAAACACCCTTTACTTTATAAATAACAGCATGCAGCGTAAATTTATATGTAAGTGATAGATAAAATTACGGTGAATGAGGTGGTAATGACATGACATACTCATGTACATAAGTATTTTACAATTATTTTTACGTTTACATACTGTGTAAACCCTCCCTGCACTGTTAAAAAAGCACCCTTTACTTTATAAATAACAACATGCAACGTAAATTTATATGTACGTGATTGCTAAACCTACCGTGAATGAGGTGGTAATGACGTTTGTTGACCCCGGAGGAAATTATTTCGCAGCCAATAAAAGCTTTACGGCTGCCTTTTTTGGGAGAAGAACATGGTAATGGGTAGTTGCTATCGCTGTTTCTTCTTTGTTGCAAGATGGTCTGGTAAGGAATCATACCATCGTCGAGAATATTACAGAAGGTCACCGAACGAACCATATTATCATCATATTCCTGCTAGAGTTTTTGGGCTGCTTTCACATATTCATGTAAGGTTGCCAGACGTTCGAGTGTAAGGCCAGGTTCTTCAATTTCTTCTTGCATTTCCTGAAGTTCTTCCTCTTCTTCTCTCGCTGATTTCGTCATTTCTTCCAAGTCTTCATCACTCAAAGGCTGCGAGTGGCAGTCAGTCAGTTCATTCACATCTTCGTGAGTCATATCTTTAAAGCCTTCACCTCCTAGCAATGCATCCAACTTCACAGCTTTTGCAACTGCCGAGTTATGGACTTCGTCAGGAGCAAATCCCTTGTAGTCGCGGATGACTTCGGGCCACAATTTCTTCCAGCTGGCATTGATTGTGGCCGACTTCATCTCTTTGATTGCATTCTGAATACTTTGAAGGCACGTGGCAATCATGTAATTACGCCAGTACGTCTTCATTGAGAATTCCTTGTCCGAATCCATGGATTCAACCAGGTTCGCCAGGGCATTTCGTGTGTAGAGGGCCTTGAACGCACGAATAATGCCTTGATCCATAGGCTGAATCAGTGACGTCGTATTCGATGGCAGGAACTCGACTTGAACACCGTTATATTCGAGATTAGTTGCGTGGCCACCAGCATTATCCATCAAAAGAAGGATTTTAAATTCAGGGCCTTTTTCCGCGTGATAAAGTTTAACCTGAGGGATAAATTATTGGTGAAACTAGTCCGATGTGAGGCTTTTCGTGATCCAGGCCTTAGGGTTATGCATCCAATACACTGGCAGCAGATTCTTGTTTTTATTCTTCAAAGCCCTTGGGTTCTTTGACTTGTAGATAAGACCGGGCTTTAACATGAAGCCCGCAGCATTCCCTCACATGATGAGGGTAACGCGATCCTTGTGCGCTTTAAATCCCGGGGCTTTAGCTTCTTCCTTGAAGAGTAAAGAGCGAGATGGCATTCTCTTCCAAAATAACCCAGTCTCATCCATGTTGAAGACTTGCCAGGAGCATATTCCCCTTCGGCGATAATTTTCTTGAAGTCGTTCTTCACGTAATTTTCTGTGGCAGCTGTATCTGCAGAGGCAACTTCTCCATGCACTGAAATGCTTTTTAGGCCATAGCGTTTTTGAAATTTGGCGAACCATCCCTTGCTAGCAATGAACGGTTGTATCCTCGGTGGAGAATCGCTGGAGGGTCCTGGTTGTGGGTCGTCAATATCTTCTTCTCTCCCCTCCTCCTCTCCACGGTTGCCACTGTCGTCGATGGGTTCGTTTGTAGCGAATGTATCGTACAGTTTCTTCGCCTTTATTTGTATGATATTGGTGTCTAAGCTGATGTTTTTCTTTCTGCAATCAGCAATCCACAGGGCCAAAGCAGCTTCTAGCCGCACTACTGCCTTATTGCGGGATGTTACGACCCTCTTCGCTGATTTATTAAAAGAAATACTCGCTGTTTTCCTGATCTTTGCCTCGTCCTTTTTGATGTAGCGAACAGTAGATTCATTGAGGCCAAAATAGCGGCCGACATCCGTAAACCTTTTTCCTTCTTTCAACATATCTAAGAGTTTCACCTTATCTATTATGGTTAACATCCTCCTTTGCCACTTTGGGTGACTACCAGAAGCCTTAGAAGATGAAGGATGCTTGGGAGGCATTGCAAAGGTTAAATTACGCGTGAAAATACAATCACAAGCAAAACGTATTAATAAGCACAACGTGAACGGCGCACACGTGAGTTAGACTGAACGAGTGAGGCGAGACAATGGAAGATGGTGGGAGAAGCAAACTTCAATGAAAAAGCCAATCAGACCCCATGATACAGAACATACAGAAAAACAATTCTGTGATTCGTCGTCTCCCGACCTTTCAGCCAATAGCATTTCATGAACTATCTCACGTAGGTGAGAGCCTTTTCGTTTTCCGAAACGCTGATAGCGGTATCGTATTTTACATAGTGCAATACTGTTAGTATTTATGTTTTTTACTATTTTTTACCGTTTTATTATTCTTAGGCTAGGAAATACTTGTTTTATCAATAAAATAATGAAAATTTTAAGATTCACTATCTCAAGTAGGTGAGAGTCTTTGCGTTTTCCGAAACGTGATACCGGTATCGTATTTTACATGGTGCAATACTGTTAGTACGGTATTTATGTTTTTTGCTATTTTTTACTGTTTTATTATTCTTAGGCTAAGAAATACGTTTTTTTTATCAATAAAAACTTGATACTACTGGGAATTTTAATATATATGCTAGCTCACTTAGGTGCGACCTCAATACATTGTAGACTATCGGACACTATTTCACATGATGCAATACTGTGAGTTATATATCTAAATTTATGTTTTTTACTATTTCTTACTGTTTTATTATTCGTAGGCTGGGAAATTTTTTTTTTTTTGTCAATAAATTAATGATTTTTTTTTTTCAATAAAAAATTTAAAATGCTGAAAATATTTATTTGTTTAATATTTTAATATTTTTGCATATACCCCCCAAAAAAAAATTTTCCCAAAAAAATCGAGATACAGTGAATTCGCGAGGCAAGAAACGAGATACAGCGAAGGATCACTGTATATATATATATATATATATATATATATATATATATATATATATATATATATATATATATATATATATATATATATACTATATATACATACAGTGTTCCCCCCCTTATCGCGGTAGTTCGGTTCCGGGACCTGGCGCGAAACAGGAAAACCGCGGAGTAGGATCAGCCCATATGTACATAGATATTTTAATTTATATTTACGTTTACACTGTATAAACCCTGCCTGTACTGTTAACAAACCACCCTTTACTTCATAAATAACAGCATGCAATGTAAATTTATATGAAAGTGATAGAAAAAATTACGGTGAATGAAGTGGTAATTACATGACATACTCATGTGCATAGGTATTTTACAATTATTTTTATGTTTACGTACTGTATAAACCCTCCCTGCACTGTTAAAAAAACACCCTTTACATTATAAATAACAGCAAGCAACGTAAATTTTTATGAAAGTGATAGGAAAACTTACCGTGAATGAGGTGATGATGACGTGACATACATAGGTATTTTACAATTATTTTTACGTTTACGTAAAATAGCGGACGGCATTCACAAACTTTTTTCCTTCTTTCAACATATCTAAGAGTTTGACTTTACCTACAATGGTTAACATTTTCCTTTGCCGCTTAGGCTGAAGGACGTTTGGGAGGCATTGCAAAGGTTAAATTACGCGTGAAAACACAATCACAAGCAAAACGTATTAATAAGCACAACGAGAACGGCGCACACGTGAGTTAGACTGAGCGAGTGAGGCGGCACATTGGAAATTGGAGGGAAAAGCAAACTGCAATGAAAAATCCAATCAGACCCCATGGTATAAAACATATTGAAAAACAATTCTGTGATTCGTCGTCTCCCGACCTTTCAGCCAATAGCATTCCATGAACTATCTCACGTAGGTGAGAGCTACTGGAAATATAAATATATATGCTAGCTCATGTAGCTATCGGACACTATTTCGCATGATGCAATACTGTGAGTTATACTGTACGTACGTATATCTAAATTTATGTTTTTTACTATTTTTTACTGTTTTATTATTCTTAGGCTAGCAAATACTTATTTTATCAATAAAATCATGAAAATTTTAATATTCACTTGGTCACGTAGGTGAGAGCCTTTGCGTTTTCCGAAACACTGATACCGGTATCGTATTTTACGTGGTGCAATACTGTTTACTATTTTTTACTGTTTTATTATTCTTAGGCTAAGAAATACGTTTTTTTATCAATAAAATCATGAAACTACTGGAAATATAAATATATATGCTAGCTCACGTAGCTAGTCAGACACTATTTCGCATGATGCAATACTGTGAGTTATACTGTACGTACATATATCTAAATTTATGTTTTTTACTATTTTTTACTGTTTTATTATTCTTAGGCTAGGAAATACTTGTTTTATCAATAATATAATGAAAATTTTAATATTCACGAGGTCACGTAGGTGAGAACCTTTGCGTTTTCCGAAACACTGATATTGGTATCGTATTTTACTTTGTGCAATACTGTTTACTATTTTTTACTGTTTTATTATTCTTAGGCTAAGAAATACGTTTTCTTATCAATAAAATCATGAAACTAATGAAAATATAAATATATATGCTAGCTCACGTAGCTATCGGACACTATTTCGCATGATGCAATACTGTGAATTATACTGTACGTACGTATATCTAAATTTATGTTTTTGACTATTTTTTACTGTTTTATTATTCTTAGGCTAGGAAATATTTATTTTATCAATAAAATATTATGAAAATTTCAATATTCACTAGGTCACGTAGGTGAGAGCCTTTGTGTTTTCCGAAACACTGATACCGGTATCGTATTTTACGTGGTGCAATACTGTTTACTATTTTTTACTGTTTTATTATTCTTAGGCTAAGAAATACGTTTTTTTTATCAATAAAATCATGAAACTACTGGAAATATGAATATGTATGCTACCTCACGTAGCTATCAGACACTATTTCGCATGATGCAATACTGTGAGTTATACCGTACGTACGTATATCTAAATTTATGCTTTTTACTATTTTTTACTGTTTTATTATTCGTAGGCTGGGATATAAATTTTTTTTATCAATTAAATAATTAAATTAAAAAAAAAAAATACTGAAAATTTTTATTTTTTAATATTTCAATATTTTTGCGTATACCCAAAAATTAAACAATAATGTATCCAAAAATAAACCGCGATACAGTGAGAACGCGAACCAAGAAACGCGAATAACCGGGGAACACTGTATATATATATATACACACCATGTTCCTATTATGCACGACTTTTTTATCCGCGAAATTACAATAACGCCCCCAAAAAATAATAGTAAAAAATTCGAATTTGGCAAATAATGCCCCCCCCCCCATTTTTTTTTTTTTTTTTTTTTTTTTTTTTTTTTTTTTAAATAAGCACCTGTGGACGCTTCTTCCACGAGTACAAAGAGGATTACAATAAGAAAAGATCATCATCATTATACATTATATATACACCCACCCTACATCTGTCATATGTCTATCTAATCTACATTTGAAGGTGTTTAAGGGATTGTCATTTATTATCCTACTAGGAATACTCTACGGTATTACCAAGCCAATTTTCACCAATTTCCCTTCTGAACCTAAATTTATCAAGCTTAAATCCATTACCCATTGCGAGTTCTGGTTTGATCATGAATTTTAAAACTTTATTAATATCACCCTTGTTAATCCCTTTAAACCATTTATACACCTCAATCATATCCCCCCTAAGTCTGCGCCTCTCTAGAGAATGTAGATTAAGCTTTTTTAATCTGTCATATGGTAGATTTAGGCATTGCATAATTAATGTTTTTTTTTTCGTTTTTTAGTCTTGCTTTGGTTATTTATAATTTTTATTTTATCTTTGTTTACATTTGTAGATAGAGGTTCGTTCTCCTGCATCCTCCTCCTCTTCTACCGCATAAGTTACTTGCTCATGGCCACCATGCATGTCCCAGTGTACTGTATGACTGTTGCCCACTCCATAAGAAAGTACAGTACAGTAATGTATGTTAATTTCTAGCTGTAAAGTGAATATGAATATCTTTTGTATACTCTTAAAAATAGATACAGGGCTTTCTGCTTTTCTATGTAGTAATGAAATAAGTTTTTTACTTATCTTATATCTTTGGCATGGTGCGTCTATGTAAGGTTTGGAACGTATCTATGCCCTTTATCATTGTTTTCTATGGAAAATGACTCGTTTTTTCACTCATTATTTTACCCGACACTTCTGAGAACCTATCTAGGCGTTATTCTGAGAACTAGGTGTATATATATATATATATATATATATATATATATATATATATATATATATATATATATATATATATATATATATATATATATATATATATATATATACTCATGTAATGTGCGACTTTTAAAGACCTTTCTTTGAAGCTAATTTTAGACGAGTCGCATCATACATGAGGTATAAAAATACTGTAAGTACTGCTGGCCTAGGCTATGTCACTGACCAAACTATATATTCATTTCCTTTAGTCAAAAAGTACATCTGTATTTAAAATAAACATGATTTTGATAAAAGCAATGTTTTACTTAACTGTATTCAATAATAATGCATGTAATATTCACATGTTAGTATCGTATTATAAAACACAAACGTAGCGAATATTTATATGAAATTTTACCGATCGAGACTACCATCTAGGCCTGTGTTTTTCCAAATCAGCTGATTGTGTAAACTAGAGAATGTAAAAAGGATTTTCTTTTACTTGTTGAAAGAAACAATTATTATGTGTTCTTTCGTGCCCAGTAGTTTTGATTAAAATACTTTTCTTTCCCGTTTTATTTACCGTCGACTTTGAAGGCATATCGAAGTTCAATAGAGTTTCAGCCATGTTGCCAATGCACGATAATTTATATTCATTAACTTTGCTTATTTAATTGCATAACATCTTATATTAATTCGTGTTATAATAAAACCATGACATTGGGTATAATGTAAAAAAAATAAATCAGTTCTATTCTACTTGACGTCATATGTACCATAAGTACAGTAATTGTTTACGATTGTACGATAGTTGAAATGATATAAAACAGCTGTTAGCCTGTGTTTTTCCAAATCAGCTGATTGTGGTAAACTAGAGAACGTAAAAAGGATTTTCTTTTACTTCTTGAAAGAAACAATTATTATGTGTTCTTTCATGCCCAATAGTTTTTATTAAAATACTTTTCTTTCCCATTTTATTTACCGTCGACTTTGAAGGCATATCGAAGTTTAATTGAGTTTCATCCATGTTGCCAATGCACGATAATTTATAGTCATTAGCTTTGCTTCTTTAATTGCATAACAACTTGTATTAATTCGTGTTATAATAAAACCATAACATTGAGTATAATGTAAAAAAATAAATCAGTCCTATTCTACTTGACGTTATATGTACCATAAGTACAGTAACTGTTTACGATCGTCCAAGAGTTGAAATGATATAAAACAGCTGTTAGCCTATTCTGTTGATAACAATAACAGCTGTTTCTCATTCGGTTTGTTTATAGCTGTATGCACTTACTTCTATCATTCTGTTTTACTTTTTTTTAACTTAAAGATGGGATAAGGAGCTGGGAGAAAATAGGTTAGTGTATAGTGATTTGCTCTCTCAAAAAATAAACCCGCATGATATACAAGATACATGATAAAATTAATTTTTATGGGTGAAAATTTGGTGGTCGCACAATATGCGAGATCGCACAGTAAACGAGTATATATATATATATATATATATATATATATATATATATATATATATATATATATATATATATATATATATATATATATATATATATATATATATATATATATATATATATATATATATATATATACAGTGGTGATCCCAACCTATGAATTTAATCTATTCGCAAAGCCTGTTTGTGGGATGGTTTGTTCGTGGGTTTGATTTATTTTTTGCATTGAACAGCATGTAAATTCAAGTAATCCGTTCCTAGTCACAATAAATATTCATTTTAAAAAAGTCAGTATAAACATGAATATAATGCAGGTAATATGCATTTCATCTGTAAAAGGAAAATTACTTGAGTAATAGAAAGGAATTCTACTCTACTAAAATAAAACATGGTACAGTACTGTATTTACCTTTGTGGATGATTGCTGCTGGCATACGTGGATGATGGTGGAGAAGGACTACTCCTTCGATTTTACCATGTCCTACTTCATGGCGATATCAGAAACACGAACACCATTTTCATGCTAATAAATTATTTCCTTCTTAGTTTCCACTGTTATGCATCAAGGGTGTATGATGCCACTGTCACTGACATTTTTAACTTTTTTAGGAGCCATAATAACGGCTAGCTTAAAGGCAAAACAATGAAAAATAAAGCAAGAACTACAAACAGATCACGAACGAACTACACAGCAGAACTGAGAACAGGCGAACGGGAAACGTGGTCGCCTGTCAGTCTCGTGTTTATGCATTGGTTTTTGTTCGTGATTTGGGGTCAAAATTTGTTCAAAATTTTGTTTGTGGGTTGGTTTGTTAGTGGGAACAGGTGTTCGTGGGTTGGGGTCACCACTATATATATATATATATATATATATATATATATATATATATATAATATATATATATATATATATATATATATATATATATATATATATATATACACACAGTGATCCCCCACTGGATCGCGTTTCTTGGTTCGCGTTTTCACTGTACCACGTTTTTTTTTTTGGCAAATTATTATTTTATTTTTTGGGTATGCGCAAAAATATTAAAATATTGAAAAAATAAAAATTTTCAGTATTTTCATTTTTTTTTATTGAAAAAACAAATTTCATTATTTAATTGATAAAAAATGTAAAGGGTGTTTTCTTAACAGTGCAGGGAGGGTTTATACAGTACGTAAACGTAAAAGTAATTGTAAAATACCTATGTACATGAGTATGTTATGTAATTACCACTTCAGTCACTGTAATTTTATCTATCACTTTCATATAAATTTACGTTGCATGCTGTTATTTATAAAGTAAAGGGTGTTTTTTTACAGTGGAGGGAGGGTTTATACAGTACGTAAACGTGAAAATAATTGTAAAATACCTATGTACATGAGTATGTCACGTCATCATCACCTCATTCACGGTAAGTTTTCCTTTCACTTTTATATAAATTTATGTTGCATGCTGTTATTTATAAAGTAAAGGGTGTTTTTTTAACAGTGCAAGGAGGGTTTATACAGTACGTAAACATAAAAATAGTTGTAAAATACTTATGTATATGAGTATGTCACGTCATCATCACCTCATTCACGGTAAGTTTTCCTATCACTTTCATAAAAATTTACGTTGCTTGCTGTTATTTATAAAGTAAAGGGTGTTTTTTTAACAGTGCAGGGAGGCTTTATACAGTACGTAAACGTAAAAATAATTGTAAAATACCTATGTACATGAGTATGTAACGTCATCATCACCTCATTCACGGTAAGTTTTCCTATCACTTTCATATAAATTTGCGTTGCATGCTGTTATTTATAAAGTAAGGAGTGTTTTTATAACAGTGCAGGGAGGGTTTATACAGTAAGTAAACGTAAAAATAATTGTAAAATACCTATGTATATGAGTATGTCATGTCATCATCACCTCATTCGGGGTAAGTTTTCATATCACTTTCATAAAAATTTACGTTGCTTGCTGTTATTTATAAAGTAAAGGGTGTTTTTTTAACAGTGCAGGGAGGGTTTATACAGTACGTAAACGTAAAAATAATTGTAAAATACCTATGTACATGAGTATGTCATGTAATTACCACTTCATACACCGTACTTTTATCTATCACTTTCATATAAATTTACGTTGCATGCTGTTATTTATAAAGTAAAGGGTGGTTTGTTAACAGTACAGGGAGGGTTTATACAGTGTAAACGTAAAAATAAATTAAAATATCTATGTACAGATAGGCTGATCCTACTTCGCGATTTTCCTGTCTCGCGCCGGGTCCCAGAACCGAACCATCGCGATAATCGAAGGAACACTGTATATATATATATATATATATATATATATATATATATATATATATATATATATAATATTGTTTTTTTGCATTTGCTTTCAAGGACGAGTAATCCACCCTTAGTATCACAGTCCATAATACAGTAGAATTATCGATTTTTTCAAGGCATTATACTGGGTGCATGGAAAAGTGTTTTACTTATTATTGATAGAATATCCATTATTGCTCAGTTATATTAACCTACTTGTGCAGTTTACAGTGATCATTCTGTGTAAAAAAGGGAGTAGCCTTTCATATCTGCTTCCAGAGTGTTAATAAAGTTAGCAAATTAGTGTAAGGATTAAAGTAGTGAATATTTGTTACTTAATGATTAGTACTTAGTATTGGTTCTTATATTTGTGATTCATCATTTCCTATCTTAGTGGAAGGGTCTATATTGTTTTGCCTTTGTAAACATAAAGTTATCAGAGGAATATTGAACGCCCCCTTCACAAGAAGCATCATCTGCTGAAGAGAGCAGAGTGGCCCCAACTCTAACAAGAGATAAAAGTAGCATGGCTTCAACTTACAAGTATGAATTCTTTCTTCTTTATTACTAGAGATATCTTATTTATTCATATTCTATTATACATAAAATTTATGAATGTGGACATTTGTATCCCCTTTCATCAGGTGTTTCTTCTGTAAATGCTTCCTTCTTCACATAGGGATTAAGTGTGAAAGACTTTCTATTCTATTAGGGATAATTTTTTTTTTATTAATATTGTTCTCAGGTAGTGGTAGTGTAGATAGGTCTGGAGAATGTTCTTAGGAATATTGTATAGATAAATCAGAACTGCATTAGAAGAATAATAATGAGCTATACAAATACCTTAATAAGAGCTATTACAGAAAAATGCTGTGTTGCCTGTTATATTTTCCAGTGCGCTGGCTAACATTCTTTTTATTTACTTTAGCAAATCTGGCAAATATATATTGTAAACTTTTTTCTTTTCGGTCAGATATCTGTTCGTGCAACATACGAAACACTCATTGCAGAACTAGAAGAACTGTGTATTATAAAAAAAGCTCCTTTTAAGGACTTGGAAAATCCATCTGATAATGCATCAGTTGATCAGTTGTACTCAGATCTCCACGACTTGCTTCGCCATTTATGTGAACAGCTTCTGGTATTCACAAAAGTACGGCTGCAAATGATCGCGTTGTATCCTTTATATTCTGCTGCATTACCCATGCCCCTTACAATATAGTAAAGAATTGTAGATATAATATATGTCTCCTTCAAAATATAAACAATAATTTATTAGACATCCTAAAATTCTTGTTGACACCTGCATTTTTTTCTTTATTTTTATTTAGATATTGTAGAACGCTCATGGATTAATGATAAAATCTAAATATGAGAGAGTTTGTTCAGTATACTTAATAATCCTATACAGATTTGTGAGTGGGTATGCATAGGTATTACAGTTCTCATTTCTCAATGACCGCATTCCTTAATTTAATTGTTAGCTATGAAAAGATGACAGCAATGTCTCAAGGACGTCTTATGATTTATGAAGAGCTCCTGTCAATCTTGACTGACATCAGTACCAGGCACACACGCTGTTTCCATCACCCCCTCTTGTCAGCTATCAAAACTAATTTTACGTATGTTTGTTTATTGTACTGCTTTCTACACTCTTAAATACATAGAATATGTATGTGGATACCTTCTATATCTTTTAAAAATGCTTTTTCAAGTGTTGCAAAATGTTAACAGGAATGAAGATATATTGTCATTACTCTTCAGGGCAATGAGTATGGATCCAGTTAGAAACGTAGACTGCTCCTGCAATTATTAATGGTATTCTTTTATTATTTTTACATAACTGTTCATTACTTGATGTACTAGTCTTATATAGCTTTGTTTAATTTTTCAGCTATGAATGTGACATCCAGATACACTTGCTCAGAAGTCAGTTAGATATGCAGTTGTGGAGATTTTTGCCATCTTTGATATCCCTTCATGATGCCAATTCTAAGCTCAATAATTGGCATTCTTTTGTTCAGGCTAGAGAGGTAAGTGTCATGCATCTGTGATTAAATCATTCTTTGTCTCTGTCAAAAAGATGATAAGCACCCATATATTTAAAAGATATTTCATTTTCCTAACTTTTTACTTGCTGGAACGTTTCTTTATTTTTCATTTGCAAAAGTCTTGCATCTTTCTCAGATCTCCGTTAGAGACAAACATATATTTATCTCTAATATATGTATGTAAATCTCTCAGTTTGAAAGTAAGCCAAGATAATGTGCACTTTTTTAGGTAAATACAAATATCATTCATCCCGAGGCTTCAGCTCTTTTAATAATTATCTGTATTTTATGGTGAATATTGTATGTATCTTTGTTCCTTTGGTATTGCGTACAGGTGCTCAGTGGCGTGTTTTGGCTGATTATTATGTAAAAATGGTCAACTTGTGTCGCACTTGTGTGAATTTAATTTTACCAAATGCATGAAAGATTTCCACAACAGTAATAAAATATTATAGAAAGAAACTTTATTGTTTTTGATGCATTTTTCTCATGTGTAAACTAAACCTCTTTGCCTTTTTGTTAATTTCACAGTCGGTCACATCTCTGGCTTACCATGCTATTTCACAGGGACATGGTTTAGCTCAATAAAGCTAGATATTATATCGTGTCTTATTATGTGTACATAAGTTAGTGAAACCTCTTTTTCTGTTGGTATTGCCTTATAATAGGTGTAGAATGCCATTACTAAAGATTCAGTTGTAGTCACATTTGTCTTGACATAATTGAAGCCTTTTTTGGAAAAGTTTTGCATATTGGCAGTTTTTTGTTGCTTCTTTATGTGATGTTCATTAATACATGTCAGTCATATATAGGTATAGCCGTATAAATACGAGATTACCAGTCTTCACATTTAGAGGATAATATGAACTATTTTCATAAAATTGGATGGTTTTTGCTGTTACATATTCAAATTCATATGCTGTTTTGTATAAAGGTTTCCTTTACAATATTGAAGCCCAGAGGCAGAGAATGAGCAAAAATAAGTTCCATATGATTTCTTAGTTCTAATGAGAGCTTAGTTTGTGTTTGGGGTCATTTTCTTTTCAATTCTCAAATAACTTATTGTGAAAGTAGTTCCCTAATAAGACTTAATTTAACATCATCAGTCAACAGACTTTATTTATCTTGCTGTTTTTATATATTATGTTTTCTTTTCAGAAAATCATATTGCTGCATATTTTACAGTATGCTGTAGCTAAATTATTCATCACTAGAGTGAAGTTCAGGTGTATATTCTATTATGCTTGTATCATTACCATTACAGACTAAAAAATATGGATTTGGGGCCAATTTTTTGAAAGCTTCACCTTTGCCAATTTTGTATCAGTGGCTTTGGCAAGCTAAAGCAGCCTTTGTTTCCAAGTTTTCATTGTACTTTCATGAGACATTAGCAGTGCAGAGCTCTCATGCTGATATGAAGGGCTTCACGTCGAGGCAAGCTTGTGACTATGTATCTAAGTAAGTACTCTGGTTTCATAGAATAAACACACACGTATGAGAGATAAGGTGATCCTTCTTTCCCAAAATGGTAGGAATAATTAAAAAATCTTGACCCCCACGTATTTTAAGAATTTAGATGTTGAACTTTTTGTTTTATTTGTGCAACTATTTCTTTATTACTCCAGCAAGGGTTCTGCATACTTGGCTCATTCTCACATTCTCATCAGCTCTTGTATGCAAATAACAAATTCAATAAAGGGGGTAATTCTCAGCCACACTCCTTTATTCGTTATTGTCACTTCTATACGCACATGCTGGGCATAGTATGATACAAGTGGTCACATTTGTAACAAACAAAGTAACTGGACTACATCTACCCTAGTTCATCCTCACCTTGACTCTTATTGTGTTACAGCAAAAAGTAATAATCAAGGATAGAAGAGTTGCGCACATATCAAGCAGTCATAATGATTGGCTATAAACGAAACAAAAACTTTGCTTTTACTCTTAGTTCTCACTCAACAATTTGATAGAACTTGAGAGTAAAAAAATCTCAACATATTCAGATATAAAATTTCCTTGACTTAACTTAGTCTTCATCATATCTTCTGTTTACCCGATTTACTGTCTGAATCAACTTTCACCCCTTTCCACTTTCTTTAAAAGTTTGCTCTTACCACACACCTCTATAATTGTCATGTTTTTTCACTCTAGAATCGTCTGGTGTACAATTTCTTCACTTTATATTTAACGTCTTATTCACTTTAATAGGCAACATTACTCCTCTCAGCTTTATACTTGATATCATCCAAACAGTTGCATTTTTCCATGCCCACTTTATTTTCATAAATAAATTTTTGGTAACTTTAATTGCCTTGTATATAAAGAATTATTCAAAATTCATAACTTTTCCTTAGTGATGTATATATACTTTTTTCTCTCTATTTTTTAAATGTTATGTATGTAAATGACTCGATTTTTTTTTTATTTAATCATTGCTGGATTATCAAATTATTTTAAAGCTCATACAAGTAGTTAACAATTACCATCTCTACCTTTTAAGATGTATTTTTTTTTTTTCAGAAAATGGCAAAATATTTTCCTTCTTTCTCATCTTGTTTAATTTGTGACAGAATTCAGAGTTTTGTGCGTAAGAGTGATGCATCTTGCGTGTGCTTGGTGTTTGAAGCGGCGGGAGTGGAAGATTATCGTGGTGCAGGCTACCATCATCCTGGAGAGCTTGCCCAAGCACCTAAAGGATTAGAAAGCTACCCTGCTATATTTTGTTATCCTCCGGTAAGTTATAAACAAGTTAAATATTTTGATTGTTGTTAAATTTTAATATTTTTTTTCACTTTGGTGAAGCTGTAGGGTTCATGATTTTGATTCGTCAGGTTGAGGGTTCGCGTCCTGCCACGGTCTGAGATCAGAAAGGGCATTTACTCAGGGTAACAATCACATCTGCCACAACCAAACTCCTTTGCAATAAGGCACCTCCTAGCCCTTAGTAGAAAGGGAGCGTGACATAAAACCGATCACATTAAATTTTAATGTTGTAATACTTATTTCTTCATATATTTTCTCTGTAATTATGTTTCTTTTTATACTTTTATGCAGTACTTTGGACTTTGTGACATGATTTCATGCTGGTATTTCTGGTGCATGTAGATATATTTCTGTTTTGCACAATAATATACGGTCTCTTTATCTTTTATTACAGACTAGACCGAGAGATAAATGGCCAAGTATTGTTATGAGAGTGTCAGATCGTAGTAATGAGCAGGAGCTGATGGACAGAGTTATACACTTTTTTGACCAACAGGTAAATAAAAATGCATGTAGCATAATACTCTGGTAACATAAGATTAAGAGAGTATGTGTGGGAGATCAATAAAACTCACTATATCTTGAACACAGTATAATATCAGAAATCATGTTATTCCAGTGAGCATGGAACAGTCAGTAATGCTCTCTCTCTCTCTCCTCTCTCTCTCTCTCTCCTCTCTCTCTCTCTCTCTCTCTCTCTCTCTCTCTCTCTCTCTCTCTCTCTCTCTCTCTCTCTCTCTCTCTCTCTCTCTCTCTCTCTCTCCTCTCTCTCTCTCTCTCTCTCTCTCTCTCTCTCTCTCTCTCTCTCTCTCTCCTCTCTCTCTCTCTCTCTCTCTCTCCTCTCTCTCTCTCTCTCTCTCTCTCCTCTCTCCTCTCTCTCTCTCTCTCTCTCTCTCTCCCTCCCTCCCTCCCTCCCTCCCTCCCTCCCTCCCTCCCTCCTCCCTCCTCTCCTCTCTCTCTCTCTCTCTCTCTCTCTCTCTCTCTCTCTCTCTCTCTCTCTCTCTCTCTCTCTCTCTCTCTCTCTCTCTCTCTCTCATATGCATATACAAAGAGGAAAATCTAGGTGCGATTCCAGGGGGTTACAGCGTCCCCTCTAGAGCTGGTGAAATACCCCTAGTTTTATACAGAGGAATGGGGAAAAGTGTGGAGATGGGGTAGGAGGTGGGGGTCTAGTGTTGCTAAAGTAATATCTTTTTCTGAAGCACTCCACGGCTTTGAGATATTGCATAGCTTAAATTTATGAGCTTACTTGTATATCCTTAGAGAGAGAGAGAGACTGACGACCAAAATCGGAGATACTGTATAACTAGCTAAGTATGAGAGATAATAATATACAATTATATGCACTTGTTCCTTTTATGCGCGATTTTTGTATCCGCGAAATTACAATAACGCCCCCAAAAAATAATAGTAAAATATTCGAATTTCGCGAATAATGCCCCCCCCCCAAAAAAAAAGGTAAATAAGCGCCCGCGGACACTTCTTCCACGAGTACAAAGAGGATTACGATAAGAAAAGATCACCATCATTATACATTATATATACACCCACCCTACCTCTTTCATATGTCTATCTAATCTACATTTGAAGGTGTCTAAGGTATTGGCATTTATCCTACTACTAGGAATACTCTACGGTATTACCATGCCAATTTTCACCAGTTTCCCTTCTAAACCTAAATTTATCAAGCTTAAATCCATTACCCATTACGAGTTCTGGTTTAATCATGAATTTTTAAAACTTTATTAATATCACCCTTGTTAATCCCCCGTAATACACCTCAATCATATATATATATATATATATATATATATATATATATATATATATATATATATATATATATATATATATATATATATATATATATATATATATATATATATATATATATACAGTGGACCCTCGCTATATCGCGGTTCACCTATTGCGAATTGAATGCATAGTTTTTTTTTTTTTTTTTTTTGGCGAGCTTTTTTTTTTTCTGGGTATATGTTAGAATATTAAAATATTAAAACTTTCAGTATTATCATTATTTTATTAAAAAAAAAAAGTCATTATTTTATTGATAAAAAAAAGTATTTACCAGCCTAAGAATAATAAAACAGTAAAAAGTAGTAAAAAATATAAATTTAAACATGTAACTCTTCTCCATAGAAAGTACGATACTGGTATCAGCGTTTCGCAAAACGCAAAGGGTCGCAACCACGTGAGCTAGCACATATTAAAATTTCCTGTATTATCATTATTTTATTGATAAAGAAAAAGTATTTCCTAGCCTATGAATAATAAAACAGTAAAAAATAGTAAAAAACATAAATTTAAACATGCATCTCACATTATTGCACCATGTAAAATACGATACCGGTATCAGCGTTTCGGAAAACGAAAAGGGTCGCACCTACGTGAGCTAGTACATATTAAATATTCCAATGTATTCATTATTTTATTCATTATTCACGAATGTGACAGTGGTAGTGAAGAAGAGGTAGATCCAGATAATAATGATAGTCATCAAGAAAACCTGAATACACCATCTAGCATAAATAATCAAATCAGTAACAGGTTACAAAATAGTGATGAAACAACAGCGTCCTTCCCCACTACTCCTAACAATACAACAACAGGCACTAACCAGAACAAGATTCTTCCCAGCACAAACAACCAACCTGGTAAAGAGTTGCAAAACAGCGAAGAAGATATAGAGTCAATCTCCACTACTCCTAACAACACAGCAACTATCACTAACCAGGACAACCAAATTACACCTTCCAGCACAAATAACCAACCAAGCAATAGGCTGCAAAATAATGAAGAAAACAGAAAAGACAAAATAGCTGCAGTCTCTATTCTAAACATTCCATCGAAGTCCTCTCCCCCACAGCCACAGTTGCCCAATAATGCAAGTGCAAGGGTTACAGCTCAAATATATATTCGCATTCCTGGCAACCCCTTTGAGAGAGAGATACGTAATACATTGACAAATCAAGGCATTCCTTCTGAAGAAGTCTTGATTAAGGAGCTTTCTCGCAAACCAAACTGGGTTTCCTTCGCAATAACGATATCGAAAGGATTTGAATATGTGCCTTACAAACTGAAGCAATGGCCTACAGGCACAATTGTCCAGCCATTTCGTGGGGGCAAACAATGGACACAACCTGGGTATTCTACAAAATATCGCAAACTACAGTCATACCAAAATAAACAGCAAAGAGCTAATGAAACAATCCCCTATACGCGAGACTACAGAAAGAGACACGATACAAACCTCTCTTATCGCCGTCCTCGCACAAGAGACTTCTCCTGGAGTGATGGCTCTTACAACCCTAGACACTCACCTTGGCATACAAACTTTGGGAAGGCCCGATCATACCACGGCACGTACTCAAACCAGCGTTACACATCCAACGGCAGGTACAGACACCAGGATCCATGGGCTAACCCCAGAACACACTACAATGATGAATTCCCAGCAGAATCACACAGTCGAAACTACAACTATGACTATGGATACCACCCCAATGAAACATGGTAAGAATATAACATTAGTACATGTGAACGCTCAGTCCCTGCTCGCTCATTTTGAGGAAATAATAATGCTAACAAAAGACTACAACATAGACATCCTCTGTGTAAGTGAAACTTGGCTTCCTCCTACAACTGAAAATAAATATGTGAATATCCCAGAGTTTAAAATATTTCGCAATGACCATGGCCGAGGGGGTGGGGTTTGTATTTATGTTAGAAATTATCTTAGTGCATCAGAAATAACCACAGGTTTAGAAAAAACTGAGGAGCTCGAAGATTTATGGATCACTGTGCAGTATCAGAAACTTCCATCTTTCATTGTAGGGTGTGTTTACCGTCACCCTAAAGCACCTACCAGTTCATTCAATCATCTGCTAGAAACATTCAGAAATATCTGTGTGCGTCATAAACCCATATACATACTTGGTGATTTTAATGATGACTTGCTCTCAGCAGATAACAAAATGAAAAGGGTGATCAACACTGTGAAGTTAACACAAATAGTGACAAAACCGACCCGCATAACCCCTAATTCTAGGACTCTTATAGATCTGATAATAACAAATAAAGTGGAAAGTATACCCTATTGGGACGTAGTTCCCTGCCCAATTGCAGACCACGAGCTGAACATTGCTATGCTAAACATAAACAAGCCGAAAAGGAAGCCTCTCCTCAAGACATTCCGGTGTCTAAAAAATTACTCCCCTGATATCTTTTGTGAAACATTAATCAACAACACAAATGCACTTAATAGAATTAAATACACAGATAACGTCGATTTGCAGGTTGAGATTTTAACAAAAGTCTTCCTTGAATGCTTAGATAGTTGTGCACCCATTGTAACAAGAAAAATAACTCACCCCTCAGCCCCCTGGCTAACTAATGACATCAAAGAGGCAATGCAAATCAGAAATCAAATACAAAAAGAGCTAAAAATGAATAGATATGATATGACTCTCCGAGAACGTTATAAAACAGAAAAGAAACGTGTCAGATCTCTCATCAGTGTAAGTAAAAATGACTTTTACAAAAAACAATTTAATGACTCTAGACATGATACAGCAGCAACATGGAAAGTGATAAGAAGCATGATACCAAATGAAAAGAGTACCTCAGAAAGTTATGAAAATATTACGGAGTTGAAAGACAAAGCAGATAACTTTAATAACTATTTTGCTAACGTTGGCAAAAATACATATGAAAAAACTCAAGAAAACATCAACTCAGTGAATATGAGTAATTGCTTAAATGACAATTCTTCCAATGAAAACACAAGAGAGTACTTCAAGCTAACTCCTATTGATTGTGCTACCCTAGTTCTTACCATAAAGAGCCTAAGAAACTCTGGCTCTTATGGTTCAGATGGTATACCATTTCAGTTCATCAAAGATGCTCTACCCATGATTGCATCCTATATTCTAACTATTATGAACACTTCCATTGTTACTAAAAAGTTTCCTGACTCTTGGAAAATATCACATGTAACACCTCTGCATAAAAAGGGGGACAGAGAAGATGTGACAAACTATCGTCCCATTTCCCTGCTACCCATTTTCTCTAAAATATTAGAAAAAATTGTTGCTTGCCAACTTATGTCATATTTAGAATCAAATAGACTACTAACGATTAGCCAACATGGTTTCAGACCAAAACTCTCGATGGAAACTGCACTGCTTAAAGTTACGAATAGTATATATGATAATATAGATATGAAAAAAATATCCTTACTAATTTTATTAGACTTATCAATAGCCTTCGACAGTGTAAACCATGAAATTCTTTTAAGTAAATGTATTAACTTAAATATTGATCCAAGCTGGTTTAGCGAGTATCTATCTAATCGTAAACAGTCCATACGTCTTAACAACATTATCTCTGTGCCAAAAGATGTATCATTTGGTGTTCCACAGGGATCAGTACTTGGTCCTATCCTCTTCTCCATTTACGTAAATGATCTATCTTCTTTCATTTCTGACTGTCTAGTCGTACAATATGCAGATGACACTCAACTACTCCTTAGTGGTGATATTAATAACCTCCCAGAGCTAACTTTAAGAGCAGAAAACACTCTGTCAAAAATTAAAACCTATTTCCAAGAAATTGGGCTGTTAATTAACGAAAGTAAAACACAGTGCATATTTATTGGTTCAAGGTTCCACATAGCACAAATTCCAGAAAACACAACAATTAATTTTTGCGACAATATTATCACACCTAGCAAAACAGTCAAAAACTTAGGAATTCACTTTGATAACCACATGTTGTTTGATTCCCACATAGATAAAGTATGCAAAAAGGTTACAGGAACATTAATGTACTTATCACGTATAAAAGACAATTTTGAGACTACCACTCGAATAACTGTTGTTGAATCTCTAGCCCTAAGTCACATTAATTACTGCACAACTGTTTGGGGATCTACCACTAAGACTCAGATAAACAGAATACAGAAGCTTATTAATTTTGCAGCTCGAGTTGCCCAGGGAGGAATAAGAAAATATGACCACATCACACCAGCTCTCAATAAACTTGGGTGGCTGCGGGCAGAAAATAAGGTCGCTTATGCTATTTATGTTTTTGTATTCAAAATTTTGGACCATCATTATCCTAGCTGGCTATTTGATATAAAAACAGTCAGGGATATAAGGGGAACCAACACAAGACAGAGCAGTGAGCTCTTTATTCACAGAACAAACACAGAAGCAGGTTCAAAGATGATCACTATCAAAGGGCCAACACTCTGGAATAATATTCCAGAGCATCTTAAAATGCATCCTTCTTCACAGCTTTCAAAGGCAAACTATATAGTTTTCTTTTGGACAAATAGTTGCTGCTCATTAAGAACTAATTATTCTCATTGTAAGGAAACAAATATGGAAATGATGCCGATAATAACGATCCTGTATCTAGTGGCATACTTACTACTTTATTATTAACATTGTTGTTAACATTTTTATTACAGCATTATTATTTTCTATGAAAGCTACATTTAATTTAACTATATGTCTAACCCTCTTATTTATTAGTTTAATTACATGTCTACTTATAAGTTACTATTAATGTTGAATAACCATTGTACAAAATGGAAATAAATGTTTTGATTTTGATTTGATTTGATTTGATAATAAAATAGTAAAAAACATAAATTTAAACATGTAACTCACAGTATTGCACCATGTAAAATATTGAACGATAGCGTACACTGTATTGGCTTCTAGAAAACGCAAAGGATCGCACCTGCGTGAGATAGTTCATGGGATGATGTTGGCTGAAAGGGTGGCAGACGATGAATCACAGAATTGTTTTACTGTATGTTCTGTATCATGGGATCTGACTGGCTTTTTGATTGAAGTTTCATTCTCCCAGCGTCTTCCATTGTCTCGCCTCACCTGTTCAGTCTAACTCACGTTTGCATTGTGCATCTTAATACGTTGTGCTTGTGATTTTGTGACTCATTTTTCAACCTCTGCAATGCCTCCCAAGCGTCCTTCATCTTCTACGGCTTCTGGTAGTATGCCTAAGCTGCAAAGGAAGATGTTGACCATACCAGAAAAGGTAAAACTGCTAGATATTCTGAAGGAAGGAAGAAGGTTCGCAGATGTCGGCCGCCATTTCGTCATCAACGAATCTACCGTCCATTACATCAAAAACGACGAGGTAAATATCAGGAAAGCAGCGACTGTTTCTTTTAGTAAAATAGCAAAGAGGGTTGTAACACCCCGCAATAAGATAATAGTGCGGATGGAATCTGCTTTGGCCCTGTGGATTGCTGATTGCTGGAAGAAGAACATCAGCTTAGACACCAGTATTATACAAACAAAGGTAAAGAAGCTGTACAAGACATTCTCTGCAAACGAACCCGACGACGACAGTGGTGACCGTGAGGAGGAAGAGATAGAAGATATCGACGACCCACAACCAGGACCCTCCAGCGATTCTCCACCGAGAAAACAATCGTTCCTGGCAAGCAAGGGATGGTTCGCTAAATTTCAAAAGCGCTATGGCCTAAAGAGTATTTCGGTGCATGGCAAAGCTGCCTCTGCAGATACAGCTGCAGCTGAAGATTACGTGAACAACGACTGCAACAAAATTATCGAGGAAGCTGAATGTGCTCCTGAGCAAGTCTTTAACATGGATGAGACTGGCTTATTTAGGGAGAGAATGTCGTCTCGCACTTTTCTCTTCAAGGAAGAGGTTAAAGCCTCGGGATTTAAAGCGCACAATGACCGCGTTACCCTTGTCATGTGCGGGAATGCTGCGGGCCTTATCTTAAAGGCCAGGCTTATCTAAAAGTCTAAGAACCTTAGGGCTTTGAAGAACAAGAATAAGAATCTGCTGCCAGTATACTGGATGCATAACCTAAGGCCTGGATCACAAAAAGCTTCACATCAGACTGGTTTCACCAATGCTCTATCCCTCAGGTCAATGTTTATCTTGCAGAGAAGGGCCTTGAATTTAAAGTCCTTCTTTTGATGGATGATGCTGGTGGCCACGCAACTGATCTCCAATATGACGGTGTTCAAGTAGAGTTCCTACCACCAAATACGACATCACTGATTCAGCCTATGGATCAAGGCGTTATTCATGCATTCAAGACCCTCTACACATGCATTGCCCTGGCGAACCTAGTTGAATCCATGGATGCGGACAAAGAAATCGCACTGGAGACTTACTGCTGTAACTACGCGATTGCTACATGCCTTAAAAATATTCAGAATGCAATTAAAGAGATGAAGCCGGCCACAATCAATGCCAGCTGGAAGAAATTGTGGCCCGAAGTCATCTAAGACTACAAGGGATTCGCTCCTGATGAAGTCCATAACTCGGCAGTTGCGAAAGCTGTGAAGTTGACTGCATTTTTAGGAGGAGTAGGCTTTAAAGATTTGCCTTACGAAGACGTGAATGAACTGATCGACTGCCACTCACAGCCTTTGACTGATGAAGAATTGGAGGAAATGACAAAATCAGCTAGCAAAGAAGAGGAGAACAACAACCAAAGGAAACGCATGAAGAAGTCGAAGAACCTGGCCTTACACTCAAACATCTGGCAGCCATGTATGAACATGTGAAAGCAGTCCAACAACTCTCGCGGGAACATGACGATAATATGGTTCATTCGGGAAACTTTTGCAATCTTCTCGACGATGCCATGACTCCTTACAAGACCATCTTCCAGCAGTAGAAGAAATAGCGACAGCAACTCCCCATTACCATGTTCTTCTCTCGCAAAAAGCAGCCGTAAAGCTGTCATTGGCTGTGGAATAATTTCCTCTGTAGTATGTACACATCATCATCACCTCATTCAAGGTAAGTTTACCTATCACGTCCATATAAATTTACGCTTGCACGCTGTTATTAATAAAGTAAAGGGTGGTTTTTTAGTAGTGCAGGGAGGGTTTATACAGTAAAGATAAAAATATATGTAAAATACCTATGTATATGAATATGTACACGTCATCATCACCTCATTCACGGTAAATTTACCAATCACTTTCATATAAATTTTCGCTTGCATGCTATTATTAATAAAGTAAAGGGTGGTTTTTTAATGGTGCAGGGAGAGTTTATGCAGTACAGGTAAAAATAAATGTAAAAAACCTATGCATATATTGTGATCCTACTTCGCGGATTTTCACCTATCGAGGGCGGTCCTGGAACCGAACCCCTGCAGTAAATGAGGGAGCGATAGATATATATATATATATATATATATATATATATATATATATATATATATATATATATATATATATATATATATATATATACCTTGTTTGCTTTTTCTGCGTGTTTATAATCAGCGAAATTGGAATAACATCCCTAAAAATAATAGTAACAAAATACGAAATTCGCAAATAAAGCCCATGCAAAAAAATTCGAAAAAAGAATTTAATTTTTTTTAAATAATCGACCGCCTCAGAGACACTTTTCATCCACCGCTTAATGCAATCGGATATTATGAAAATAATGGAAAAATAGCATTAAGAACAAGCAGCAAACAAATTTTCAATATAATATTGTCAGGAAAATCGCGTGCGAGGGTGCATCAGCTGATACGGATGTGGCAAAACATTTGTGGATAGAGGTTCGTTCTCCTGCATCCTCCTCCTCTTCTACTGCTTAATGCGATCGAATATCATGAACAAAATTGAAAAAAAGAATTGAGAACAAATAGCAAACAAATTTTTTAAATAATATTGTCAGAGAAATAGCATACGAGGGTGCATCAGCTGATACGGAAGTGGCAAAACCTTTGTGGATAGAGTTTCGTCCTCCCGCATCCTCCTCCTCTTCTCCCGCCTAATGCAAGCGAATATTATGAAGACAATTGAAAAAAGCATCAAGAACAAACAGCAAACAAACTTTCGATATAATATCGTCAGGGAAATAGCTTGTAGAGAATATATAAATTTCCCATGTACAGTACGATATACATTTTCTTTGCAACGAATTGTATAGTTTTTTTTTCTCAGCTTACTTTGTTTACAGATAGATTTTGTGCAGCATGGTCGATATGTAAAGAAGATAGAGTAATGTTTAGAACCAAGGAATATTAATAATATAATCTTGAAAATTAGATAAAGCCCAAATAGAGTGAGTAAATAAATATTTTATGAGTAAGATATTGTGCCTGAATAGTGATAAGCATCCGTTGATATGGAAGTGGCAAAACGTTTGCCGACAGAGGTTCGTTCTCCCACAACCTCCTCCTCTTCTACTGCTTAATGCGATCGAATATTATGAAGAAAATTGAAAAAAAGCATTAAGAACAAGCAGCAAACCAATTTTTGATATAATATTGTCAGAAAAATACCATGTGAGGGTGTATCAGCTGATACGGAAGCGCCAAAACGTTTGCAGATAGAGGTTCGTTCTCACTCATCCTTCTCCTCTTCTACCGCTTAATGTGATCGAATATTATGAAGAAAATAAAAAAAAAGCATTAAGAACAAACAGCAAATAAACTTTCGATATAATATCATCAGGGAAATAGCATCCGAGATTGCATCAGCTGATACGGAGGCGGCAAAACGTTTGTATTCCCGTGCTCACCGCCAACATGCACGTCCTAGTGTATGCCTATTGCCCACCGCATAATAGAGTGCATTTCTTTGTTTACTGTACAGTAAATCTGTATATCTTTTATACTGTACACAATTTGCATGTTTATATAAATAACTACAGGTCTTTCTGCATTTTTATGTACTTGTAAAATATGTTTTTTTTATATCTTTAGTATAGTGTGTCTATAGACGGTTGTTGAACAAGCTATGCCCATTATCATTGTTTCTTATGCAAAATTACTCGTTAAATTACATGAAAATTAAAATACGCGGTACTTCTGAGACCCTATCTTTGCATTATTCCAAGAACTAGTTGTGTGTATATATATATATATATATATATATATATATATATATATATATATATATATATATATATATATATATATATATATATATATATATATATATATATGACGTAGGGTATTTTATTATCCCATCTAATGACACCAATTTGTAAGATAGTATCCCACCGAGTGTCACCACTGACCTAGGGGATTTCTTCCTTATATTACTTTTATTCTTATTTTAACATCTATGTACTCAGAGCTCCTATTACTACAGTTCCTGTCACGACTAATTCCTGAGTCCCACCCCCAAAAGGGGGAGGCTAACTCAGCTGTACTGTGTTAACTCTGCTGCTGGCAAGGCCCGGTCTCTAACTCAACTCACTGTGCCTGCCCTGGGTGGTTCTTGAAATACCCCAAGGGCAGGGGCGTGTCTTGACATCCAGTCCTGCAAATCAACTCCAGGTTCGAAGTGGAGTCCCGCCTATAAGGGGAGGGGCTATTCCAACGAGCCTATTGCAAAGGAGTGGGTGGTAATCGCCTATTGCCATTGGGTATCTCCCCCGGGCATGTACTTTACATTTAGGACAAGGGTTTCTGTGTGGTATGGGGAATAAAGGACTGGTTTATATCTCACACCCTCTTGAGATATTTGAACGCCAGATGCCGAGTCCCATGGGACCAGCTATCTATCTTCGTGACCCTTAAACATAGGCCTCATCCTATTACACACTGGAGAGAGTGTTCAATGTTTCCTTTGACACCTAGCCAAAAGTCCTACGACATCCCTCCCCACTACACTGAAATATCTCTTATTTCAGTTTCATCTTCCTAAACTAACATTTGTTTACAATAAAAACGGGGCCGAGTTATTTAAGCTATTATCGAAGAAATCCTATTTCTATGAACTCTAAACAAATTACACAAACATAACATATATATAGTACTTCTACAGACAACTAGAGCATGCAGAGTCTATTTCCTTGTGGGAAATCTTTAACACAAACATATTCTTATATTTAACAAAAGTAACCTTAATCACTATGATTTCAGTGTGTAACTAATAACAAAAATAAATTAAGATCAAAAGTCAGTTTAAATCAAAACATTAATTCATCTACTTCTCTCGTTTCTTCAAAAGACAAAATTGAGTTAGTTACAGTAAAATTATGACTCATGTAGAACATTAGCAAACAAATGAGGTAGAGTATTGGCATGTATACACATTTAAAATGATATAGACCATAACATCAACAGTAATTTCTATAAGAAACCTTATCTTATAATTTCTACTCTTATTGTTACTGTGGGCATTAATTTATTTTAAAATTTGGCCTTAAAAACTACTCCTGAAACAAAACATGTTTTACTGTGTGTAAAGTCAAAACATTTACTGTTTCAATATGCAATTACTATTCAGAGACCAATTAATATAAAAACTTAATGAACCTAAAGATTAAATCATAATTCAAACAAGAATAATACTAAAGCAAAACTAGAATAATATCTAAGCAAAACACTGATATTATTCAAGCAGAAAAGCAACTTATTACTCTTAGTGCAAATCATACAATTTATCAATGGCACTTATTCAATACTATATCTAAGGGAGACTCTGAGTTTTCGCTTAAAATTATCTTAAAGCTAGTAAAACAAAAAAAAATAAAAATATTTTGTCTTTTAGCACAGTGGACAAAAACGGTGGGGACATTTTCTTTCCCATTTTTTCAGTTCTAATACGGGGGTAATTTTAATTAACTAATAAGGGATTTTTAAATACCCTTCTTTCTCTCTTCACTAAAGTTTGGACATGTATAGGGATTATTTTTCTTTCTGTTTGAATCCCATCAACGCGTTTACGTGGCTTCTAAAGGTATTATTAAAATATTTTAAAATATTTCTGTGTTTCTTTTCCTCTTTTCACTACAGTTATGACATGTATGGGGATTTCCTTGTTTCTGGGATTTCATCAAGATTACATGGTTTTTTAAAGTAGTTTAAAACTTTTATTTCTTTCCTTCCCTTGCTCATGAATTCTTGCTAGGCGTGATTCCACGGTTTCCCTCGGGGATTTCATTTTTTCACTCCCCCGCCGTCCTTGCTGCAGGCCCAGGTTTGTTACCATATCTCCTTTACTCGGATAGGCAAGACAAAAAGGAAGGATTCGGCACCTTTCTAATCCTTCCAGCCTGGCTTCCTCGTCCCGCCCTCGGCCGATCTTGACTAAGACCACCACGCAGGAGACCTGCAACGTCACAGCGATTCTCTTCCGTACGGCCATCCACACGTACCTTCGAAACAGATCTCGGGATGAAAATTTGAACCTCTGTCACTACTACAGTTGTAAGAAAGGTTCCC
>JAXCGZ010004536.1:0-10000 GCA_037179515.1 Halocaridina rubra
ACATACATACTCATTAACAATTATTTTTTCGTTTACGTACTGTATAAACCCTCCCTGCACTGTTAAAAAAACACCCTTTACATTATAAATAACAGCAAGCAACGTAAATTTTTATAAAAGTGATAGATAAAATTACGATGAATGAGATGATAATGACGTGACATACATACTCATTTACAATTATTTTTTCGTTTACGTACTGTATAAACCCTCCCTGCACTGTTAAAAAAACACCCTTTACATTATAAATAACAGCAAGCAACGTAAATTTTTATGAAAGTGATAGATAAAATTACGATGAATGAGGTGATGATGACGTGACACACATACTCATTTACAATTTTTTTTTCGTTTACGAACTGTATAAACCCTCCCTGCACTTTAAAAAAAAAAACATCCTTTACATTATAAATAACAGCAAGCAACGTAAATTTCAATAAAAAAATGAAAATACTGAAATTTTTTTTTTTTTAATATTTTAATATTTTTGCATATACCCATAAAATAAAATAATTATTTATCCAAAAAAAAACGCGATAGAGTGAGAACGCGAACCAAGAAGCGCGAATAACCGGGATAACACTGTATATATATATATATATATATATTATATATATATATATATATATATATATATATATATATATATATATATATATATATATATATATATATATATATATATATATATATAATGATGATAATCTTTTCTTATCGTAATCCTCTTTGTACTTGTGGAAGAAGTGTAAAAAAAGATTTTATTTTATTTATTTATTTTTTTTTGCAGGCGTTATTCGCGAAATTAGAATATTTTTGCTATTATTTTTTGGGGGCGGTATTGCAATTTCGTGTATAAAAAAATCGCGTATAAAAGGAACAAAGTGTAACAAAAAAACGTAAAATATTACACAGGTGTACTCACTCTATATACTATGGGCAGCCTGCATACTTGAATGAGTGGGGTGGCAGTGAGGAGGTGACTTAATCAGAAGGAGAAGAGGAGGAGGAAGGGGGGATAGCTAACCCTTGGTGGGTTCATACTGTTTAGATGTGCTGGGCTGAGGGTCATCAGAATCACTTGTTTTAGTTGAGAAGTAGGCATCAAGAATTGCCTGCCATGCAATACTCCTCTTTTCTTTCAAAAGTTCATTGTAGCCAGCAACATTATGCATATTCTTTCGATACGGCAAACCTGCATGCTCTATATAAGGATCGTCCTTATCCAATATATCAAAGGCACACTCTATATGGTGGAAAAATTGAGTCACTCTTTGCACAGTGAGTGCTTTCTTGGGGGTCTCTGGAAGTGCTGCTGCCTCCTTTTCCTCCTCCTCCTCACGTTGTCACTGACCTTCCATATCGTCCAAATCCTCGGCAGTCAATTCCTTCGTGTGGGAAGCAAGCAGGGCATCTATATCCTCCTCACCAACATCGGAGAATCCCACACCTTGTGTGAGCTGAACGCACTCAAGCCTCGTCTTTGACAGCCAATCATTGAGATTAAAACCTGTGAATGAGTTTACAAGCTGCAGGCAAACCTCCTTCCATGACCCATTCAGACATGACTGTGTAACTTCAGCCCAAGAATCCTTCACAAACCACGTGGCGTTCATTACATTGAACTCTTTCTAGTAATCCTTAACCACATTTTTCTTAACCTCTATCGCCGAGAGATCGACGGCTTCAGCTGTTCTCTCAAGATCGGCCATGCTGGGGTCTTTAAAATAATTCCTAAGGTAATGAGATTTCATCATCTGCATTACCCCCTGGTCCATTGGTTGGAGTAATAATGTCATATTTGGCAGAAGAAACATAACATTTATATTCGGGTTAAGATCGGCAAATGACGGATGATGGGCTGGTGCAATATCCAAAATAAGAAGAATTTTAAGGGTATATCCTGACCCATGCAATTGAATTCTAACTCGCTTGGGAAGCATGTCAAGAAATAATCTTTAAAAATCCTCCCAGTCATCCATCCCTTCTTATTTGCGTACCAGAGCATCGGAAGTAACTTTTTTTAGTAACCCTGCACGAGGATTTTCTGAGTGGTAAATCATTAGAGGCTTCAACTTCATGTCGCCCTCAGTGTTAGCACCAAGCAGCAGCGTAAAGCAATCTTTTGTTGCCTTGTAGGCTGAAGCACGTTTTTCTGCTATGGAAATATATGTCCTTTCTGGCATCCGTTTCCAATATGAATAAGTTTCATCCATATTAAAAATCTGCATTGCCGTATATCCTCTTTCGTTCATGATGGCCTTTAATTCGGTAGGAAACCACTTTGCTGCCTCCAAACCAGCTGATGCACTCTCACCTTGCATTTTTTGGTTGTGATAACCAAACCTACTCTGAAATTTTGCAAACCAGCTAGGGCTTGCTGCAAAGGGTTTTACTACTTCACTTTCCACCTGAGATTTCAAATTTTCATAAATCTCACTCGCTTTTTCCTTTACAATATTGTACGGCAAGTTTGATTGCTGTTTGTTCTTTATGCTCATGCACATACATCATCTTTTCCATTCTCTAACAACTGCCTTTGCAATTTTTTTAATTTTTTCCGCATATTTACGGATGGTATGCAACATGCTTTCACTGAGTTGTATTGACTGTTTTATAGCCGCCGTACTCTCACCACGCTAATAACGGGCCAACACTTACAATTTTATTTCAAGGTTTATGGATTTTTTTGCTCTTTTGGGAGTAGAAGCACTTCCAAAGTCTTTTCCTGGGCATTTACTGGCTATGATAGATGATAAAAATATCACAAAAAAGCATAGGATACTCAAAGGTTACCACAACAACACATAGAACAAGTGATATATCCACAATATGCTTGGTGAAGAGAGACTGAAGCACATGGCAGCATGGCGGGAAAATGCCTCCAAAGCAGTCGCCTAGTCACTAAACTGAACTATTTTTCCCCGCTTATTCTCACTTGCATTAAACACATAACTCAAATTTTGTTTACTATACATGCACACATATTATATTCTTAAGTCACTGCCACTATAACTATATTATCTCACAAAAAACCATATAAATGTACATTAAATAATGTGAAAATATTATTTATAATTTAACATTCACCAAACTGTTGACAATAAATGCTAAGTGTATATATTGATAAACTTTTGACACCTGATGGCTCAGTTACCGTACAGTATATTCTGACGTTATTTAGTTTTTTATTATTGTAAATATGATAATGAATAAGTAATATTTCTACTGCGTGATTTTCTATTCTAAAAAAGCATACAGGATATAGTAGGATCTAGAATATCATATAAGATTAAATTAAATTATTTGGAAAAAGTTTTTAGCCCCAGTCCTCTCAAGAAGGTTGTAAATGGGGAGGAGCAAGGGGACTGGGAATTCCCTCCTCAGTATTTACCTCCCACAAAAGTCTAAGTATTTTCTTTCATTCAGCCACCCCCAATATATACAGTATATATATATATATATATATATATATATATATATATATATATATATATATATATATATATATATATATATATATATATATATATATATATATATATATATATATATATATATATATATATATATATATATATATATATATATATACAGTGTTACCCCGGTTATTTGCGATTCTTGGTTCGCGTTCTCACTCTATCACTGTTTATTTTTGGATAAATTATTATTTTATTTTATGGGTATACGCAAAAATATTAAAATATTGAAAAAACATTTTCAGTATTTTCATTTTTTTTTTTATTTACGTTGCGTGCTGTTATTTATAAAGTAAAGGGTGTTTTTTTAACAGTGCAGGGAGGGTTTATACAGTTCGTAAACGAAAAAAATAATTGTAAATGAGTATGTGTGTCACGTCATCGTCACCTCATTCATGGTAATTTTATCTATCACTTTCATAAAAATTTACGTTGCTTGCTGTTATTTATAATGTAAAGGGTGTTTTTTTAACAGTGCAGGGAGGGTTTATACAGTACGTAAACGAAAAAATAATTGTAAATGATTATGTATGTCTCGTCATTATCACCTCATTCACCGTAATTTTATCTATCACTTTCATTAAAATTTACGTTGCTTGCTGTTATTTATAATGTAAAGGGTGTTTCTTTAACAGTGCAGGGAGGGTTTATACAGTACATAAACGAAAAAATAATTGTAAATGAGTATGTATGTCACGTCATTATCACCTCATTCACTGTAATTTTATCTATCACTTTCATAAAAATTTACGTTGCTTGCTGTTATTTATAATGTAAAGGGTGTTTTTTTAACAGTGCAGGGAGGATTTATACAGTACGTAAACGAAAAAATAATTGTAAATGAGTATGTATGTCACGTCATTATCACCTCTTTCACCGTAATTTTTTGTATCACTTTCATAAAAATTTACGTTGCTTGCTGTTATTTATAATGTTAAGGGTGTTTTTTTTTAACAGTGCTGGGAGGGTTTTTACAGTACGTAAACGAAAAAATAATTGTAAATGATATGTATGTCACGTCATTATCACCTCATTCACTGTAATTTTATCTATCACTTTCATAAAAATTTACGTTGCTTGCTGTTATTTATAATGTAAAGGGTGTTTTTTTAACAGTGCAGGGAGGGTTTATACAATGTAAACGTAAAAATATATTAAAATATCTATGTACATATAGGCGGATCCTACTTCGCGGATTTCCTGGTTCGCGGCGGGTCCCGGAACCGAACTACCGCGACAAGTGAGGCAACACTGTATATATATATATATATATATATATATATATATATATTATATATAATATATATATATAAATATATATATATATATATATATATATATATATATATATATATTAACCCCTCGTTTATCGCGGGGGTTCGGTTCCGGGTCCGGCCGCGATAGGTGAATTTCCGCAAAAAAGAAAAAAAAAAGTTAAATAAATAAATAAATAAATTAAAGATGATTATGACACCAGGACGGGCCAAAAAAATTTAAAATAAAACAGCCTTTATCAGGCTGTAAAGAGAAACAGAGATGGAGAGTATAATGACCTGTCAGATGTGAAGGGATTATAAAAAGATGTGTTATTGTCGCCAACAATAATAATAATAATAATAATAATAATAATAATAATAATAATAATAATAACAAGATGTAAGGAGAATTATTGGAATAGACATAATGAAAGTAATGCAGAGGTATAGTAAAACCCAGCAGAGAACTGGACATTCATTACACATCTTTTGTAATCCCTTCAAATCTTACAGGTCATTACACTCTCCATCTCTGTTTCTCTTTACAACCTAATAAAGGCTGTTTTAATTTATCATGTTTTGGCCCGTCCTGGTGTCCAAAAAAGAAAAAATCCCCAAACTAATATATATATATATATATAATATATATATATATATATATATATATATATATATATATATATATATATATATATATATATATATATATATATATATATATATATATATATATATATATATATATATATATATATATATACACTCAGTTTGCTTTTTACACGTGTTTAAAATCCATGTAATTGGAATAACACCCTAAGAAATAATAGTAAAAGCATGCAAAATGCAGTGTCTCTTTACCCAGTATATTGCGTGGATGTATCGCTTGTTCTAACTGTGTGTGTGTTGAGGTTTGTATATCGTCAGGGAAAAAGCGTGCGAGAGAGCATCAGCTGATGCAGAGGTGGCAAAACGTTTGCAGATAGAGGTACGTTCTCCCGCATCCTCCTCGTCTTTTACCACTTAATGCGATCGGATATTATGGAGAGAATGGAAAAAAAGCATTAAACAAAACAAACAAACAAACTTTATTTCCATTTCATTATACAATGGGTATTCGTCAGCCGGGGCAAGCCCCAACCCCCCACTGTGGTGTCCAACCACAGCAGTTCCTGCTAGTAAACAGCTTAAACTCTCGTTCTTGGACGAGAACCGATCTTTCGACCTCGTGAATGCGAAGCCAGCGCGTTACCACTGTACTAGCCAGCAGTACAAACAGCAAACAAACTTGCCATATAATATCGTCAGGGAAAAAGCGTGCAAGAGTGCATCAGCTTGTACGGAGGTAGCAAAACTTTTGCAGATAGAGGTTCGTTCTCCCTCCTCCTCCTCCTCTTCTACCGCTTAATGCAATCGGATATTATGAAGAGAATGGAAAAAAAGCGTTAAGAACAAACAGCATACAAACTTGCCATATACTATCATCAGGGTAAAAGCGTTTGAGAGTGCATCAGCTGATACGATATAATATCGTCAGGGAAATAGCGTGCGAGGGCACATCAGCTGATACGGAAGTGGCAAAACTTTTGCCAATAGAGGTTCGTTCTCCCGCATCCTCCTCCTCTTCTACCGCTTAATGCGATCGAATATTATGAAGAAAATTGAAAAAAGGCATTAAGAAGAAACAGCAATAAACTTTCGATATAATATCATCAGGGAAATAGCGTGTAGAGAATATATATATATCATTTAAGTTTCCCCGATATACGTTTTCTTTGTAGTGATTTGTATAGTTTTCTTTTGCTCTCAGCTGACTTTGTTTACGTTTAGATTTCATGCAGCATGGTCGCTATGTAAAGAAGGTAGTATAATGTTTAGAACCAAGGAATATTGATATGTGATACTATAATCTTGAAAATTAGATAAACCCCAAATAGAGTTAGTAAATAAATATTTTATGAGTAAGATATTGTGCCTGAATAGTGATAAGCATCAGCTGATACGGAAGCGGCAAAACGTTTGCCGAAAGATGTTCGTTCTCCCGCATCCTCCTCCTCTTCTATCGCTTAATGCGATCGAATATTATGAAGAAAATTGAAAACAAGCATTAAGAACAAACAGCATGTTTGCTGTTTTTCGATATAATATCGTCAGGGAAATAGCGTGGGAGGGTGCATCAGCTTATACGGAGGTGGCAAAACGTTTGCATCCTCGTTCCCACTGCCACCATGCACATCCCAGTGTATGCCTGTTGCCCACCTCATAATAGAGTGCATTAATTTGTTTACTGTACAGTAAGTCTGTATATCTTTTATACTGTACACTATTTGCATGTTAATATAAATAACTACAGGTCTTTGTGCTTTGTTATGTACTTATAAGATATGTTTTACTAATCTTATGTCTTTGGTATAGTGCGTCAATGGACAGATGTGGAACGAGCTATGCCCATTATCATTGTTTCTTATATAAATTACCTCGTTAAATTGCGCGAAAATTAGTATACGTGGCACTTCGGAGAACCTATCTCCGCGTTATTCTAAGAAATAGGTATATATATATATATATATATATATATATATATATATATATATATATATATATATATATATATATATATATATAAAATATATATATATATATATATATATATATATATATATATATATATATATATATATATATATATATATATATATATATATATATATATATATATATATATATATATATATATATATATATATATATATATATATATATATATATATATATATATATATATATATATATATATATATATATATATATATATATATATATATATATATATATATATATATATATATATATATATATATATATATATATATATATATATATATATATATATATATATATACAATGTTGCCTCACTTATCGCGGTAGTTCGGTTCCGGGACTCAGCGCGAACCCGGAAATCCGCGGAGTAGGATCAGCCTATATGTACATAGATACTTTAATGTATTTTACATTTACACTGTATAAACCCTCCCTGTACTGTTAAAAAAACACCCTTTACATTATAAATAACAGCAAGCAACGTAATTTTTTTTTATGAAAGTGATAGGAAAAGTTACCGTGAATGAGGTGATGATGAGTTGACATACCTAGGTTCCATATTTTACAATAATTTTTACGTTTACGTAAAATAGCGGCCGACATCCACAAACTTTTTTCCTTCTTTCAAAATATCTAAGAGTTTCACTTTATCTACAATGGTTAACATTTTCCTTTGCCGCTTAGGCTCACTACAAGAAGCCTTAGAAGATGAAGGATGCTTGGGAGGCATTGCAAAGGTTAAAATATGCGAGTAAAAAAATCACAAGCAAAACATATTAATAATAATAAGCACAACGTGAATGGCGCACACGAGTGAGGCGAGACAATGTAAGATGGTGGAAGCCTTTGTCCGAAACGCTGATAGCGGTATCGTATTTTACATGTTGCAATACTGTTAGTATTTATATTTTTTGCTACTTTTTACTGTTATATTATTCTTAGGCTAAGAAATACATTTTTTTATCAATAAAATCATGAAACTACTGCAAATATAAATATATATGCTAGCTCACGTAGCTTCGACCCCAATACATTGTACGTTATCGAACACAAGCAAAACGTTTAATAAGCACAACGTGAATGGCGCACACGTCAGTTAGACTGAACGAGTCTTTGTCCAAAACGCTGATAGCGGTTCGTATTTTACATGTTGCAATACTGTTAGTATTTATGTTTTTTACTATTTTTTACTGTTTTATTATTCTTAGGCTAATAAATACGTTTTTTTTTATCAATAAAATCATGAAACTACTGGATATATAAATATATATGCTAGCTCACGTAGCTGCGACCCCAATGCATTGTACGCTATCGAACACTGTTTCGTATGATGCAATACTGTGAGTTATACTGTACGTACGTATATCATTCAGTTATTAGTACAATGTATATTAATTTAAAATTCATCTACTTATTTGATGATTGTACAAAATCTTTTGTATTTATTCATTGTAATTTGGACCAAATACTCCTTTTGTAAAGATTATACTGTACTTTTCAAAAGAGGTGGTCAATAAACGTATCTATCTATCTATCTATCTATCTACATTTATGTTTTTTACTATTTTTTACTGTTTTATTATTCGTAGGCTGGGAAATAATTTTTTCTTATCAATTAGATAATGAAATATGTTTTTTTCAATAAAAAAAAATGAAAATACTGAGAATTTTTTTTCTTAATATTTTAATATTTTTGCATATACCCATGAAATAAAATAATAATTTATCCAAAAAAAAAATGCGATAGAGTGAGAAAGCGAACCAAGAAGCGCGAATAACCGGGGTAACACTGTATATATATATATATATATATATATATATATATATATATATATATATATATATATATATATATATATATATATATATATATATATATATATATATATATTTTTTTTTTTTTTTGGCAGTAAATTCTCTTGTATACATAGTTTGTTGAATATGACCGCTGTTTTTGCATTTGCAATTTTCTTGTATAACTTTTCCAAAGTTCTTACAATAACTTTTTCATTATTGTTGAGACTATATAATAAGTCGGAAAATTTAAGAGAATTCATAACGTTTCATACAGCTTCGTACCTTGTCAAATGATTATCTATTTAGTAGTGGATGGAGGTTATATATGATATCTAATATCCACCTTTAGTTTATATTCACCATAAAGATTCATTCACTCTGCGAATTTTCCAGAGTTACTTGAGGATGGACCCCAAGCTTCCTTATCTCTGACCTCTGCTCTTTACTTTTAGAGTTGGCAGAGTAATACAATTTGGCATTTGCACAGTCATAGAAGGATTTACCTATCTACCTTATGTATGTATAGAGCTTCCAGAATTTGCAGACATCAAAAATGTTTTTCTGTATGTAGTATCTTCGTATTTTCCTCCAACATTTTGCGTGTGATGGAGGTCTGGTGTTCTTTCATCATATGATTTTTGGGGGCGCCTTCTATATATATATACAGTAATCCCTCGCCATATCGCGGTTCACCTATCGCAAATTCAGTGCATCGTGGATTTAAAAAATAAAAAATAAATAAATAAAGATTATTGTGACACCAGGACGGGCCAAAAAATTATAAAATAAAACAGCCTTTATCAGGCTGTAAAGAGAAACAGAGATGGAGAGTGTAATGACCTGTCAGATGTGAAGGAATTATAAAAGATGTGT
>JAXCGZ010004536.1:12500-32500 GCA_037179515.1 Halocaridina rubra
GCGGATCCTACTTCGCGGATTTCCTGGTTCGCGGCGGGTCCCGGAACCGAACTACCGCGATAAGTGAGGCAACACTGTATATATATATATATATATATATATATATATATATATATATATATATATATATATATATATATATATATATATATATATATATATATATATATATATATATATATATATATATATTAACCCCTCGTTTATCGCGGGGGTTCGGTTCCGGGTCCGGCCGCGATTGGTGAATTTCCGCAAAAAAGAAAAAAAAAGATAAATAAATAAATAAATAAATTAAAGATGATTATGACACCAGGACGGGCCAAAAAATTTTAAAATAATACAGCCTTTATCAGGCTGTAAAGAGAAACAGTTGGAGAGTGTAATGACCTGTCAGATGTGAAGGGATTATAAAAAGATGTGTTATTGTCGCCAACAATAATAATAATAATAATAATAATAATAATAATAATAATAATAATAATAATAATAATAATAATAATAATAACAAGATGTAAGGAGAATTATTGGAATAGACATAATGAAAGTAATGCAGAGGTATAGTAAAACCCAGCAGAGAACTGGACATTCATTACACATCTTTTGTAATCCCTTCAAATCTGACAGGTCATTACACTCTCCATCTCTGTTTCTCTTTACAGCCTAATAAAGGCTGTTTTAATTTATCATGTTTTGGCCCGTCCTGGTGTCCAAAAAAGAAATAAATCCCCAAACAAATCCTCGATATACTGAATTCGCGATAGGTGAACCGCGAAATAGCGAGGGATTGGTCTATATATATATATATATATATATATATATATATATATATATATATATATATATATATATATATATATATATATATATATATATATATATATATATATATATATATATATATATATATATATATATATATATATATATATACACTCAGTTTGCTTTTTACACGTGTTTAAAATCCATGTAATTGGAATAACACCCTAAGAAATAGTAGTAAAAGCATGCAAAATACAGTGTCTCTTTACCCAGTATATTGCGTGGATGTATCGCATGTTCTAACTGTGTGTGTGTTGAGGTTTGTATATCGTCAGGGAAAAAGTGTGCGAGGGAGCATCAGCTGATACAGAGGTGGCAAAACGTTTGCAGATAGAGGTACGTTCTCCTGCATCCTCCTCGTCTTTTACCACTTAATGCGATCGGATATTATGGAGAGAATGGAAAAAAAGCATTAAACAAAACAAACAAACAAACTTTATTTCCATTTCATTATACAATGGGTATTCGTCAGCCGGGGCAAGCCCCAACCCCCCACTGTGGTGTCAAACCACACCAGTTCCTGCCAGTAAACAGCTTAAACTCTCGGTCTTGGACGGGAACCGATCTTTCGACCTCGTGAATGCGAAGCCAGCGCGTTACCACTGTACTAGCCAGCAGTACAAACAGCAAACAAACTTGCCATATAATATCGTCAGGGAAAAAGCGTGCAAGAGTGCATCAGCTGGTACGGAGGTAGCAAAACTTTTGCAGATAGAGGTTCGTTCTCCCTCCTCCTCCTCCTCTTCTACCGCTTAATGCAATCGGATATTATGAAGAGAATGGAAAAAAGCGTTAAGAACAAACAGCATACAAACTTGCCATATACTATCATCAGGGTAAAAGCGTTTGAGAGTGCATCAGCTGATACGATATAATATCGTCAGGGAAATAGCGTGCGAGGGCACATCAGCTGATACGGAAGTGGCAAAACTTTTGCCAGTAGAGGTTCGTTCTCCCGCATCCTCCTCCTCTTCTACCGCTTAATGCGATCGAATATCATGAAGAAAATTGAAAAAAGGCATTAAGAAAAAACAGCAATAAACTTTCGATATAATATCATCAGGGAAATAGCGTGTAGAGAATATATATATATATATATATCATTTAAGTTTCCCTGATATACGTTTTCTTTGTAGTGATTTGTATAGTTTTCTTTTGCTCTCAGCTGACTTTGTTTACGTTTAGATTTCATGCAGCACGGTCGCTATGTAAAGAAGGTAGTATAATGTTTAGAACCAAGGAATATTGATATGTGATACTATAATCTTGAAAATTAGATAAACCCCAAATAGAGTTAGTAAATAAATATTTTATGAGTAAGATATTGTGCCTGAATAGTGATAAGCATCAGCTGATACGGAAGCGGCAAAACGTTTGCCGATAGATGTTCGTTCTCCCGCATCCTTCTCCTCTTCTATCGCTTAATGCGATCGAATATTATGAAGAAAATTGAAAACAAGCATTAAGAACAAACAGCATGTTTGCTGTTTTTCGATATAATATCGTCAGGGAAATAGCGTGGGAGGGTGCATCAGCTTATACGGAGGCGGCAAAACGTTTGCATCCTCGTTCCCACCGCCACCATGCACATCCCAGTGTATGCCTGTTGCCCACCTCATAATAGAGTGCATTAATTTGTTTACTGTACAGTAAGTCTGTATATCTTTTATACTGTACACTATTTGCATGTTAATATAAATAACTACAGGTCTTTGTGCTTTGTTATGTACTTATAAGATATGTTTTACTAATCTTATGTCTTTGGTATAGTGCATCAATGGACAGATGTGGAACGAGCTAAGCCCATTATCATTGTTTCTTATAGAAATTACCTCGTTAAATTGCGCGAAAATTAGTATACGCGGCACTTCGGAGAACCTATCTCCGCGTTATTCTAAGGAATAGGTATATATATATATATATATATATATATATATATATATATATATATATATATATATATATATATATATATATATATATATATATATACATACAATGTTGCCTCACTTATCGCGGTAGTTCGGTTCCGGGACCCGGCGCGAACCCGGAAATCCGCGGAGTAGGATCAGCCTATATGTACATAGATACTTTAATGTATTTTTCATTTACACTGTATAAACCCTCCCTGTACTGTTAAAAAAACACCCTTTACATTATAAATAACAGCAAGCAACGTAATTTTTTTTATGAAAGTGATAGGAAAACTTACCGTGAATGAGGTGATGATGAGTTGACATACATAGGTTCCATATTTTACAATAATTTTTACGTTTACGTAAAATAGCGTCCGACATCCACAAACTTTTTTCCTTCTTTCAACATATCTAAGAGTTTCACTTTATCTACAATGGTTAACATTTTCCTTTGCCGCTTAGGCTCACTACAAGAAGCCTTAGAAGATGAAGGATGCTTGGGAGGCATTGCAAAGGTTAAAATATGCGAGTAAAAAAATCACAAGCAAAACATATTAATAATAATAAGCACAACGTGAATGGCGCACACGAGTGAGGCGAGACAATGGAAGATGGTGGAAGCCTTTGTCCAAAGCGCTGATAGAGGTATCGTATTTTACATGTTGCAATACTGTTAGTATTTATATTTTTTGCTATTTTTTACTGTTATATTATTCTTAGGCTAAGAAATAAATTTTTTTAGCAATAAAATCATGAAACTACTGCAAATATAAATATATATGCTAGCTCACGTAGTTTCGACCCCAATACATTGTACATTATCGAACACAAGCAAAACGTTTAATAAGCACAACGTGAATGGCGCACACGTGAGTTAGACTGAACGAGTCTTTGTCCAAAACGCTGATAGCGGTATCGTATTTTACATGTTGCAAAACTGTTAGTATTTATGTTTTTTACTATTTTTTACTGTTTTATTATTCTTAGGCTAATAAATACGTTTTTTTTATCAATAAAATCATGAAACTACTGGATATATAAATATATATGCTAGCTCACGTAGCTGCGACCCCAATGCATTGTACGCTATCGAACACTGTTCGTATGATGCAATACTGTGAGTTATACTGTACGTATGTATATCATTCAGTTATTAGTACAATGTATATTAATTTAAAATTCATCTACTTATTTGATGATTGTACAAAATCTTTTGTATTTATTCACTGTAATTTGGACCAAATACTCCTTTTGTAAAGATTATACTGTACTTTTCAAAAGAGGTGGTCAATAAACGTATCTATCTATCTATCTATCTATCTACATTTATGTTTTTTACTATTTTTTACTGTTTTATTATTCGTAGGCTGAGAAATAATTTTTTTTTATCAATTAGATAATGAAATATGTTTTTTTCAATAAAAAAAAAATGAAAATACTGAGAATTTTTTTTCTTAATATTTTAATATTTTTTCATATACCCATGAAATAAAATAATAATTTATCCAAAAAAAAAATGCGATAGAGTGAGAAAGCGAACCAAGAAGCGCGAATAACCGGGGTAACACTGTATATATATATATATTATATATATATATATATATATATATATATATATATATATATATATATATATTATATATATATATATATATATGTATTTTTTTTTTGGCAGTAAATTCTCTTGTATACATAGTTTGTTGAATATGACCGCTGTTTTTGCATTTGCAATTTTCATGTATAACTTTTCCAAAGTTCTTACAATAACTTTTTCATTATTGTTGAGACTATATAATAAGTCGGAAAATTTAAGAGAATTCATAACGTTTCATACAGCTTCGTACCTTGTCAAATGATTATCTATTTAGTAGTGGATGGAGGTTATATATGATATCTAATATCCACCTTTAGTTTATATTCACCAGAAAGATTCAGTCACTCTGCGAATTTTCCATAGTTACTTGAGGATTGACCCCAAGCTTCCTTATCTCTGACCTCTGCTCTTTACTTTTAGAGTTGGCAGAGTAATACAATTTGGCATTTGCACAGTCATAGAAGGATTTACCTATCTACCTTATGTATGTATAGAGCTTCCAGAATTTGCAGACATCAAAAATGTTTTTCTGTATGTAGTATCTTCGTATTTTCCTCCAACATTTTGCGTGTGATGGAGGTCTGGTGTTCTTTCATCATATGATTTTTGGGGGCGCCTTCTATATATATATACAGTAATCCCTCGCCATATCGCGGTTCACCTATCGCAAATTCAGTGCATCGTGGATTTAAAAAATAAAAACAAAATAAATAAAGATTATTGTGACACCAGGACGGGCCAAAAAATTATAAAATAAAACAGCCTTTATCAGGCTGTAAAGAGAAACAGAGATGGAGAGTGTAATGACCTGTCAGATGTGAAGGAATTATAAAAGATGTGTAATGAATATCCAGTTCCCTGCTGGGTTTTAATATACCTCTGCATTACTTTCATTATGTCTATTCCAATAATTCTCCTTAGAGTTTGTTTTCATTATTATTATTTTTATTATTATTATTATTATTATTATTATTATTATTGGCAACAATAATTTTCCTTTGATGATGATTGTGGAGATTATTATTATTATTATTATTATTATTATTATTATTATTATTATTATTATTATTATTATTATTATTATTATTAAGGGCTTATCATTGTTTGTAGATCTGTTGGTTTATTTACTTTAATAACTGTGTATAGTGCCCCTCCCTAGTTGGCTGAACAAAGAGAGTGTGGGGGGTTGGGTAGAATAGAATGTTGGAGAGAGAGAGAGAGAGAGAGAGAGAGAGAGAGAGAGAGAGAGAGAGGAGAGAGAGAGAGAGAGAGAGAGAGAGAGAGAGAGAGAGAGAGAGAGAGAGAGAGATCTTTTATTAACTCTTGTTCATTCAACCAAAACTACATTATTTATTGTAAAAATAATGCTTTAATTATAAATTAATAATAATAATAATAATAATAATAATAATAATAATAATAATAATAATAATAAAAATAATAATAATCTCCACAATCATCATCAAAGGAAAATTATTGTTGCCAATAATAATAATAATAATAATAATAATAATAATAATAATAATAATAATAATAATAATAATATCTAAGGAGGATTTTTGGAATAGACATCATGAAAGTAATGCAGAGGTATATTAAAACCCAACAGAGAATTGGCTATTCATTACACATCTTTTATAATACCTTCACATCTGACAGGTCATTACACTCTCCATCTCTGTTTTTCTCTACAGCCTGATAAAGGCTGTTTTATATTATCATTTTTTGGCCCTTCCTGGTGTCATAATCATCTTTAAAAAAAAAAAATTTTTTTTAAGGTGTTCCTACTTCACGGAAATTCACCTATCGCGGCCGCTCCTGGAACCGAACCCTCGCGATAAACAAGGGCTTATTGTATATGCGCCTTGTTTGCTTTTTCCTCATGTTTATAATCCGCTAAATTGGAATAACGTCCCTAAAATGTAAGTAAAAAAATATGAAATTCGCGAATAACACCCATGCCAAACAATTTGATAAATATATTTTCGTTTTAGTAAAAAATCGACCGCTTCGAAAGCACTTTTCTGCCATCCTCCTCCTCTTCTGCCACTTAATGCGATCGGATATTATGAAGATAATGGAAAAAAAGCATTAAGAGAATACAACAAACAAATTTTCGGTATAATATAGTCAGGGAAATAGTGTGCAAGGGTGCATCAACTGATACAGAAGTGGCAAAACGTTTGCCGATTGAGGTTCGTTTTCCTGCATCCTCCTCCTCTTCTACCACTTAATGCGATTGAATATTATGAAGAAAATTGAAAAAAAGCATTAAGAACAAACTGCAAACAAATTATTGATATAATATCGTCAGGGAAATAGTGTGCGAGGGTGCATCAGCTTATACGGAAGTGGCAAAACGTTTGTGGATAGAGGTTCGTTCTCCCGCATCCTCCTCCTTTTCTGTCGCTTAATGCGATCGAATATTATGAAGAAACTTGAAAAAAAATATTAAGAACAAACAGCAAACAAATTTTCGATATAATATCGTCAAGGAAATAGCGTGTGAGGGTGTGTCAGCTGATAAGGAAGCGCCAAAACAGTTGCAGATAGAGGTTCGTTCTCCCGCATCCTTCTCCTCTTCTACCGCTTAATGCGATTGAATATTATGAAGAGAATTGTAAAAAAGCATTAAGATCAAACAGCAAGCAAACTTTCAATATAATATTGTCAGGGAAATAGCGTTGTAGAGAATATATATATTTCATTTAAGTTTCCCATGTACAGTACGATATACGTTTTCTTTGTAATGAATTGTATAGTTTTCTTTTTCTCTCAGCTGACTTTGTTTACGTTTAGATATCGTGCAGCATGGTCGATATGTAAAGAAGATAGAATAATGTTTAGAACCAAGGAATATTCATAATATAATCTTGAACATTAGATAAACCCCAAATAGAGTGAGTAAATAAATATTTTATGTGTAAGATATTGTGCCTGAATAGTGATAAGCATCAGCTGATATGGAAGCGGCAAAACGTTTGCTGATAGAGGTTTGTTCTCCCGTATCCTCCTCGTCTTTTACCACTTCATGCGATCAAATAATATGAAGAAAATTGAAAAAAAGCATTAAGAACAAACCGCAAACGAACTTGCGATATAATGTCGTCAGGGAAATAGCGTGCGAGAATGCATCAGCTGATACGGAGGCGGCAAAACATTTGCATCCTTGTGCTCACCGCCACCATGCACGTCCCAGTGTATGCCTGTTGCCCACCGCATAATAGAGTGCATTAATTTGTTTACAGTAAATCTGTATATCTTTTATACTGTGCAAACGTACAAATTGTAAATAATATTTTTTATCAATATATGTAATTATTGTAAATAGGTAATCATTTAGTAATTATTAAGTTATTTTAAAGTTGTATTTAATGGGTCAATAATTACTCTTGGGTTGTTTGTAACTCCTCCCACTGAAATAGCTGTACATATAAATAACCCTGAATGTGATAATTAAATCAGTTCAATAATCTGCTTGTATTGGTGAACATCCTCTTTTATATACTAAGTAAAATAACTCTTGCTTTCCGTTTGAAGTAGTGAAGTAACTACAGTCGTTACATTGGTGACCCTGGAGTGTCTCTATCTCTCACCCATGCCATGACAGACATCAAACCTTCTACAGTGGCAACAGACCTTATTGGTAACTTCAAACTCCCGACGTTCTCCACCATTGATGCCCACATCTGGTTCCGACGTGCAGAAATACAATTTCGTTTAAAGAGGATCACAAATTCCTGAACACAAGCTGATCATGTTTTATCATCCATTCCTGACACACTCTTTCCCCAGATATCAGACTGGTTGGAATCCCAGGGTGACAACGCCATCACATGCCAGGATTTGAAAACCTTCCTCTTGAAGAAATTCTCTCCATCTATAGAGAAAAGAGCTAAAATGATATTTGACATTTCAAAACAGGCAATAGGTGATCAGCGCCCTTCTGACGCACTTGCTGAGATGAGAGCTATTGCCCGTCTTCCTCCCGACAGTTTGGGTACCAGTCAGACAATAGATGTACTCCTCGCCCTTTGGTTACAGCGTCTTCCTGAATCTGTCCGTGCTGCAATCACAGATTTTTCAACTTTCGATGATGCAGCTCTGGCAGCCCGTGCAGACAGTCTTCTCGATGCACACAATGCAGCTAGTCGTCCACCAATATATGCCAGCACACATCCTAACATTACCAATATCAATCACATGTACTCCAGCCCTCCAGACAAAGCCGTCGCTGCCACCACATCTTCTTCTCGATCATCATTCTACAACAGTGCCCTCACACGACCTCGAGCTAAAGAAATTACCTCATATTCTCACAAAAGACTGGCTGTCACGTCCAAACTCTGTTACTATCACGCCCGCTTTGGTCATGCTGCCAAAAACTGCAAAAAGCCATGTATATGGGCAAAAAACTTGCTTTAAGGTCGTCGCTGCCTGCGGCGGCCTCTGTCTCAATTAATGTTTTCTTCCTAGTTGATTCCATTACAGGTATCAAATTCTTGGTTGACACAGGTGCCTGCAGGTCTCTCATCCCGAAGTCCATGGTCCACAGTGGTTGTAGTTCAGGTACTGACAACAAATTGGTAGCTGCCAATGGGTCTTGCATCACTACTTATGAATACAAAGTTCTCCAGCTATCCTTAGCCAACAGAACTTTCACGTGGAAATTTATTATTGCAGATGTTTCTCTACCTCTCATTGGAGCTGATTTTCTTGCACATTTCCATCTCCTCATCGATGTCGCCAATCGCCGCCTCGTGGACACCAACACCTTATCCTCATTTGCCATTGTTACTGCACCCGCTGACCTCGCTCTTCACATATCTAATGCCCAAGATGATTACTCCTTCCTGTAGTCTACATATCCTGAAGTCTTCAAACCAGAACTTCGCCTATCTTCTCGCACACCTGCAAATCGTGGTATTTTCCATTTCATACGAACTTCAGATCCTCCAGTATTCTCAAAGTTTCGTCGGCTGTCTCCAGAAAAACTCACCACAACAAAAAAGGTCTTCAAGGAAATGGAAGAAATGGGTCTATGTCAAAAGGCATCCAGCCCATGGGCATCCCCATTGCACATAGTAATGAAAAAGGACGGCACGCTACGACCCTGCGGCGACTACAGGCGATTGAATACGATGACAGAACCTGATCATTACCCTCTCCCTAACATTGCTGATGTCACGACATACCTACATGGGGCCAAGATATTTTCCAAACTGGACTTGCTCAAAGGTTACTATCAAGTCCCTATGAATCCTGAAGACATTCCCAAGACAGCCATAACCACTCCCTTTGGAACATATGCGTCCACTACTCTTGCTTCGGCCTCGGAAACGCCGGAGCCACTTTTTAACGCTTGATTGATGGGATTTTGGGTGACCTACCCTTCTGTGTTGCTTATGTGGATGACATCCTAGTTTTCTCTCCTTATCATGACACCCACACCAAACACCTCCACCAAGTTCTTGAACGTCTACGCTCTGCTGGTCTCATCGTTAGGCACGACAAGTGTGTATTTGGAGTCAAAGAAGTAGAGTTCCTGGGACACTGTATCTTCTCCAAGGGTGTCCTTCCCCTCCAAGAAAAAGTAACCACCGTCCAGACATTCCCTAAGCCTACTACTATCAAGGCCTTGCAAGAATTTCTTGGAATGGTCTATTGTTACCATCGTTTTTTTACCAAACATTGCTTCAATAATGACTCCACTATATACAGCACTGGCTGGAAAACTAAAATCACTATCCTGGGGCCCTGCCAAAAAGATGCCTTTAATGCTGCCAAAAAAGCTCTTTCTGCTGCAGCCCATCTTAACTTTCCAACACCTGGTCTACCTTCCCTCTTGTCTACTGATGCCAGCGATACTGCAGTGGGAGCTGTCCTCGAACAGATTTATCATGGAGTTTGTCAACCACTCGCCTTCTTCAGTAGAAAGCTTACTCCTGTTAAAACCCATTACTCCACCTTCGACAGGGAGCTTCTTGCTATTTATTCCGCTGTCCGCCACTTCAAGCATTTTCTCTCGAAGGTGTCTCATTTACCATCCAAACGGACCGCCTTCCACTTGTCTACGCTTTTACCAAGCGAACAGGTCCATATTCTGCAAGACAACAAAGACACCTCCCCACTATATCTGAGTTTAACTGTACTTTGCAAAATGTCTCAGGGAAAAAGAATCCTGTCGCTGATGTACTTTCAAGAAGTACTATTTCATCCATATGCCTTGGCCTCGACTACAGACACCTCGCAGAACTACAGATACAAGATCCTGAAACGCAATCCCACGTCTCCTTCAGAACGGATAGTCATCGGACGCCTCTAACACCTCCTTACACTGGACCGTATAGAGTCATACGACGACGTTCAAAGGCATACCTCCTCAACATCTGTGGCACTGAGGAGTGGATATACATTAACCGCTTGAAAGTCGCCTAGCTTCAAGAAGATGATCCTCCTATTCGTTTCTCTGGGGCAGGATGCCCTTTAGTCTCTTCCAAGGGGGGAGCATTGTGCAAACGTACAAATTGTAAATAATATTTTTATCAAAATATGTAATTATTGTAAATAGGCAATCATTTAGTAATTATTAAGTTATTTTAAAGTTGTATTTAATGGGTCAATAATTACTCTTGGGTTGTTTGTAACTCCTCCCACTGAAATAGCTGTACATATAAATAATCCTGAATATGATAATTAAATCAGTTCAATATTCTGCTTGTATTGTTGAACATCCTCTTTTATATATTAAGTAAAATAATTCTTGCTTTCCGTTTGAAGTAGGTAAGTAACTACAGTCGTTACAATACTGTACACTATTTGCATGTTAATATAAATAACTACAGGTCTTTCTGCTTTTTTATGTACAGTGATCCTTCGCTGGATCGCGTTTCTTGGTTCGCGTTTTCACTGTACCACATTTTTTTTTTTGGCAAATTATTATTTTATTTTTTGGGTATATGCAAAAATATTAAATTATTGAAATATTACAAACTTTCAGTATTTTCATTTTTTATTGAAAAAAAACTAATTTCATTATTTAATTGATAAAAAAATTTTATTTCCCAGCCTACGAATAATGAAACAGTAAAAAATAGTAAAAAACTTAAATACTAACATTATTGTACCATGTAAAATATGATACTGGTATCAGCGTTTCGGAAAACGCAAAGGCTCTCACCTACATGACCTAGTGAATATTAAAATTTTCATTATTTTGTTGATAAAACAAGTATTTCCTAGCCTAAGAATAATAAAACAGTTAAAAATAGTAAAAAACATAAATACAGTACTAACAGTATTGCACCATGTAAATACGATACCGGTATCACGTTTTGGAAAACGCAAAGGCTCACCTTCGTGACCTAGTGAATATTAAAATTTTCATTATTTTATTGATAAAACAAGTATTTCCTAGCCTAAGAATAATAAAACAGTAAAAAATAGTAAAAAACATAACTACAGTACTAACAGTATTGCACCATGTAAAATACAATACTGGTATCACGTTTCGGAAAACGCAAAGGCTCTCACCTACGTGACCTAGTGAATATTAAAATTTTCATTATTTTATTGATAAAACAAGTATTTCCTAGCCTAAGAATAATAAAACAGTAAAATATAATAAAAAACATAAATACTAACAGTATTGCACCATGTAAAATACAATACCGCTATCAGCGTTTCGGAAAACGAAAAGGCTCTCACCTACGTGAGATAGTTCATGGAATGCTATTGGCTGAAAGGTCGGGAGACGACGAATCACAGAATTGTTTTTCTGTATGTTCTGTATCATGGGGTCTGATTGGCTTTTTCATTGCAGTTTGCTTTTCCCACCATTTTCCAATGTCTCGCCTCACTCGTTCAGTCTAACTCACGTGTGCGTCGTTCACGTTGTGCTTATTAATACATTTTGCTTGTGATTGTGTTTTCATGCATAATTTAACCTTTGCAATGCCTCCCAAACGTCCTTCACCTTCTAAGGCTTCTGGTAGTCAGCCTAAGCGGCAAAGGAAGATGTTAACCATAGTAGATAAGGTGAAACTCTTAGATATGTTGAAAGAAGGAAAGAGGTTCACAGATGTCGGCCGCTACTGTGGCCTCAATGAATCTACTGTTCGCTACATCAAAAAGGACGAGGCAAAGATCAGGAAAACAGCGGGTATTTCTTTTGATAAATCAACGTAAACGTAAAAATAATTGTAAAATACCTATGTACATGAGTATGTCACGTCATCATCACCTCATTCACGGTAAGTTTTCCTATCACTTTCATGTAAATTTACGTTGCATGCTGTTATTTATAAAGTAAAGGGTGTTTTTTTAACAGTGCAGGGAGGAATTATACAGTACGTAAACGTAAAAATGATTGTAAAATACCTATGTATATGAGTATGTCACGTCATCATCACCTCATTCACGGCAAGTTTTCCTAACACTTTCATATAAATTTACGTTGCATGCTGTTATTTATAAAGTAAAGGGTGTTTTTTTAACAGTGCAGGAAGGGTTTATGCAGTACGTAAATGTAAAAATAATTGTAAAATACCTATGTACATGAATATGTCATGTAATTACCACTTCATTCACCGTAATTTTATCTATCACTTTCATATAAATTTACGTTGCATCCTGTTATTTATGAAGTAAAGGGTGGTTTGTTAACAGTACAGGGAGGGTTTATACAGTGTAAACGTAAAAATAAATTAAAATATCTATGTACATATAGGCTGATCCTACTTCGCAATTTTCCTGTCTCGTGCCGGGTCCCGGAACCGAACCATAGCGATAATGGAAGGAACAATGTACTTATAAAATATGTTTTTCTTATCTTATATCTTTGGTACACTGTACTTTGTCTATGGACGGTTGTGGAACGAGCTATGCCCATTATCATTGTTTCTTTTGGAAAATAACTCGTTAAATTACGCAAAAATTAAAATACGAGGTATATATATATATATGTATATATATATATATATATATATATATATATATATATATATATATATATATATATATATATATATATATATATATATATATATATATATATATATATATATATATATACTGTATATACATATATATACTGTATATATATATATATATATATATATATATATATATATATATATATATATATATATATATATATATATATATATATATATATATATATATATATATATATATATATATATATATATATATATATATATAGTGTTCCCCCGGTTATTCGCGTTTCTTGGTTCGCGTTCTCACTGTATCGCAGTTTTTTTTGGATAAATTATTATTTTAAGGGTATATGCAAAAATATTAAGATATTAAAAAGAAAAAATTCTCAGTATTTTCATTTTTTTATTGAAAAAAACATATTGCATTATCTAATTGATAAAAAAAATTTCTTTCCCAGCCTACGAATAATAAAACAGTAAAAAATAGTAAAAAACATAGATTTAGATAGATAGATAGATAGATAGATACGTTTATTGACCACCTCTTTTGAAAAGTATAATCTTTACAGAAGGAATATTTGGTCCAAATTACAATGAATAAATACAATAGATTTTGTACAATCATCAAATAAGTAAATGAATTTTAAATTAATATACATTGTACTAATAACTGAATGATATACGTACGTACAGTATAACTCACAGTATTGCATCATGCGAAATAGTGTTCGATAGCGTACAATGTATTGGGGTCGCAGCTACGTGAGCTAGCATATATATTTATATTTCCAGTAGTTTCATGATTTTATTGATAAAAAAAAACGTATTTCTTAGCCTAAGAATAATAAAACAGTAAAAAATAGTAAACAGTATTGCACCACGTAAGATACGATACCGGTATCAGTGTTTCGGAAAACGCAAACGCTCTCACCTACGTGACCTAGTGAATATTAAAATTTTAATTATTTTATTGATAAAACAAGTATTTCGTAGCCTAAGAATAATAAAACAGTAAAAATTAGTAAAAAAACATAAATTTAGATATACGTATGTACAGTATAACTCACAGTATTGCATCATGCGATATATGTAGTGTCCGATAGCTACGTGAGCTAGCATATACATACATTTAGATATACGTACGTACGTACAGTATAACTCACAGTATTGCATCATGCGAAATAGTGTCCAATAGCTACGTGAGCTAGCATATATATTTATATTTCCAGTAAGTTCATGATTTTATTGATAAAAAAACGTATTTCTTAGCCTAAGAATAATAAAACAGTAAAAAATAGTAAACAGTATTGCACCACGTAAAATGCGATACCGGTATCAGTGTTTCGGAAAACGCGAAGGCTGTCACCTACTTGACCTAGTGAAATTAAAATATTCATTATTTTATTGATAAAACAAGAATTTTCTAGCCTATGAATAATAAAACAGTAAAAAATAGTAAAAAACATAAATTTAGATATACGTACGTACAGTATAACTCACAGTATTGCATCATGCGATATATGTAGTGTCCGATAGCTACGTGAGCTAGCATATATATTTATATTTCCAGTACAGTGCAGGGAGGGTTTATACAGTACGTAAACTTAAAAATAATTGTAAATGAGTATGTCATGTAATAACCACTTCATTCACTGTAATTTTATCTATCACTTTCATATAAATTTACGTTGCATGCTGTTATTTATGAAGTAAAGGGTGGTTTGTTAATAGTACAGGGAGGGTTTATACAGTTTAAGCGTAAAAATATATTAAAATATCTATGTACATATAGGCTGATCCTACTCCGCGGATTTCCTGGTTCGCGCCGGGTCCCGGAACCGAACTACCGCGATAAGGGGGTGAACACTGTACTCTTATTTATATTGAGCAGTGTGAAACACATAGTATGACATATGAAACTGAAAATAGGATACAAAATTTAATTTATAAAGCACTCTTTATTGACAGTTTAATTCCTAAATCTCAAATCTCCCCTATGACATTTAATTAACAGTTACATTACCATGGAGGAATTAATTGAAACTAGTAGTGTAGAGAATACTGCAACTTCGGTTGTCTGTGTGAAATCTAAAGAAAAATCTTTTTCTTGTATTGAATGTGGCAAGTCCTTTCCTCATAAATGCCATCTAAATCGACACTGCAGAGTACACACACAAGACAAACCACACACTTGTGACATATGCAAAAGGAGTTTTATTCAAAAGAGTGTTCTTATTGTACACATGAGGGTTCATACCAAAGAGCAACCATTTGTATATTCTAAATGTGGAAAGGCTTTTACTTATAAGAGCAGTCTTATCCCACATATGAGGGTTCATTCCAAAGAAAAACCATTTACATGTACCGAATGCAGAAAGAGTTTTAATCATAAAAGTAATTTGAATGCACATATAAGAGTTCACATGAATGAAAAACCATTTACTTGTACCGAATGCAGAAAGAGTGTTAATCAAAAAACTAATTTGAATACGCATATAAGAGTACATATGAATGAAAAACCATTCTTACGTGAAAAGTGTGGCATTACTCAGTTAGGGCATTTCAATATGCACATGAGGGAACATACAAAAGAAAGACCCTTCATATGTAGTGAATGTGGTCAAGGATTTTCCCAGCGATCTTGGCTTGGCGGACATTTGAGGAAACACTCACTTGAAAAACCATATACTTGTACTGAATGTGGGAAGAGTTTTAGTAGGAAATATGGTCTAACTCCATATGAGCATACATTCTCTAGATAGACCTTATTCTTGTAGTGTTTGTGAAAAGAGTTTCCGCCAAAAGTCTGCTCTTCATACGCACATGAGAATGCATGCTGAAGAGAAACCTTTCCCATGTAGTATATGTGGGAAAAAATATAAATATTACTCCTGCCGGAAGATGCACATGAAAATACATATTAAAGCCATAGAAATCGGTCCTCATAAGAATTTGGATTCACTTATCTCTAAATCTTCAGGAATTGGTGAAGCTCTTGTTTTCAATGCAGTTGATGATAAGTGATTAGAAAATGCTGAACCTTCATATGCTTCTAAATCAATGGTAGAAAGGGATGAAAGTAGCTCACTATGTGTCCAAGCACCTAAACATGATCCTGAAATTTCTTCAGATCTCATTAGTAGAAATCAGACAGAGGATGAGGCAGTTACTTTACTAAAGACAGAGGTTGAAGACAATTTTTTTAGCATTAAAGAGGAAATTGTTTTACCTGAAGATGAACTAGATGAAAGATATGGCAAAGTAAATGTCTTGGAAGGTGTTGAGGATATAGAAGGAAGGAACACTTGTAAAAGCCTTATTCATGAAGCATTAAAGTTAGATTTTATTCTTGTGAAGATGGAAAAGTAATCAGATAACCAAAGAGATGTTTAGTATTCCTTGGGTGGTTTGTGAGGCAACATTTTTGCCATTTTTTTTTTTTATTGGATATACCATACCTTATGTCTTCTCAGTTACCTGAGTATACAATTTATGTTAAATAACACTGAAAGTGTGCTAACTGTCCAACCAACAATCATTGTGTGTGTTCCTGAAAAACTTAATTCAGATTATCTTCTTGTAAAAATGGAGGATTTATCATATAAAGAAGGTGACAAACAGGGGTTCAGGATCCATTAGGTGGTTTGTGAGACAGTTTTTTTTTTTTTTTAAATACAAAAAAGAGGACATACTATTCCTTATGTCATCTCAGCTAGCTGAGTATGGTATGCATGTGTTTTGGGTCATTGTAGGAGCAGCGTTCTCTAAAGCTCATTCTATAATTAGGGCAATGATACATTATTGGTCAACTTACTTTTTGTTGTATAGTACTGTGTACGAAAGAGACCTCAGGTATTCAGAACATGAAAGAAACCTCTGAAGTTCACGTCACTGAATTATAGGAATGTGTTAATTTTCTTCTGATTATTATTCTTTTTCTTGTATTATTATTATTTAAGGAGCTTATTTATTGCTTGTATCCAATCTATTTTCAATTTTGGAAGTAGTATATATTATGAACAGAAATTTTTTTTTTAAGTTTTGTATATTGTTTTGCTCAGAACTTCTGTGTTATCTATAATACCGGAGAGCTCGCTAGGTTACATCATAACTTTTTATGTTTAATTTAATTCCTTACAGAGCTTATAAGCAAAAATATACTGTTAACATTAAATAGAGTCAGTTGAGCATTAAAGTTTTTCTTTTAATTGCAATTTATAATCACCATCTATGGGTTTATGAGTGGAGTCATTTCTTTTATGTTTTAACTAAAGAGGTCTCCAGAGGGAGACTGATATCTTACTTACTCTACCAACTGTGATTTGTAATGAATCCTTTCTAGTTTAGTTGTCCATAAATGGGAGAGAAAATTGCGACCTGACTTGGAGTATAAATATGCTCATTAACTTTAATGACTCTTGCCTGCCATTCCTTGCATTTGAAATGGAAGTGTATATGTATGAAATATTGTGTTGAATGTGTGAGTCTTATACGGTATTATATTATATATGCAGCTTATATATAAAAATTTCTTTTAATTTAACAGTGTTCTCTGGTCTACCGTTAGGTACAATGTTTCAAAATCATTTTGAGGTATTGAAACATAATTTACTTAAGAGTTTTCCTTTTTTCTCTTGTTTTGAATAGCGTACTTTGTCTAATACCTTTTAGTGGTATGAATATGGCTAGCCAATATTTACATAGTGTTGTTTCGTACATTTATTTTCAAAATTGGATGATTATATCGCTACGGAACACTTAATCCATAAGATGATATTCTAGTTTCTGATAGCTGCTGAGCATAGGTGAGTCTCTTCTGAGGCTATTTTTTTATTTACCTTGGCCAAATCAGTTTTGCATAATTTATCAGCATATTCAATGTATTGTTTTGCATAAAGAGGTAGTACTACTAAGTTTGGTTTTCTTTTCTGGTTTTAAAGAGTATTCTTTGTTTAATACCTTTTAGCAAGTGAATAAGGCCAGCTAATATTTACTGGTGATGTATTCTAAATTCTTTTTGCACATTGGTCTTGGAACATACTAGGATTTTATTTAGGGAAAAAGCTTTCTACCGTCCGCATTAAAATAGAAGTAAAATATTTTTAGTTGTAATAGTAATTTTTTTTTTTAGTAGTTTGCTTGAAAAGGTGAGTTACCAGAAAGCGCTCGCTGGATCATTGATATAAAAGGCTAATGGTCTTTAATGAAAGGCAGAGAGACAGTGATAATTACCCTGACTATATATTTACCATGTAGCAGGAGCCCAAGTCCCATCTCCTGTCATTTAGACCCAGTGATCTTCAGTCAGTGGCTGAATAATTTGGTAGACCTATAGGAAGTCACCAACCCCAAAATTAATTGTCCTATTTACTCGATATCAACATGAGACACTGAGAGCTAATCTAACTCTTGGCCAGGATATAAGTGTGCCACATTGTTGTTCTAGAATGCCTTGTGAAATGGGTACTTTAATTATTTTCAAGTGGATTTTAACTTTAATTGTTCAGAATAGAATCGAACTTGAGACCAGATATTTCTTAAGACTTTTACTGTCTGAGGAGAATATAGAATATGAAGAAATAGTTGTTGTATAACTGTAAAGTGCATTTCAGCCTAAAAGCTTGAAACTTTGCATATTTTTATAGACAGTATTTTTTGAGGTGCGCATTTACCTACATGCGTATGCAATGGCTGCATTCCCCTTTGTAAGTGGGGTGGCCGAGTCAAAGCACACATTCATCAGAGCTTAATACTGTATTGAGTAAATTACTATGATATATAATACATAATCATAATGATTCCAGAGGAGACATGCATATACACTATATGTAATTTGAGCTTAGGCAGATGTAACAAGGCCTGTGGAGAAACCCTTTCGCCACTAAGAATATTCATATGTAAAGTCTTTATAGAATGTATATGAAGGTATAACTTGTTATAATATAACTATATATAAACATCATTTAGTTCAAAAGATAAAAAGATATATGTGATGTTATATATCAAACAATGTGCTTCTAGTTACATGATATTCTGGTTACTGTGATCCACACAAATCTGCATTTGGGTTTATACTCGTGCATTGCAAAAAAACAGATGGCATCAGATTCTTCCATATGTAAATTCTCAAATTTATATTGAACATAGAGAGAGTTGTAGTGTGAGAAGTATAGAATATGACATAAGAGACTAAATATAGGATACAAAATTAATTTGCTAGTACAGTGGTAACGCGCTGGCTTCGCATTCACGAGGTCGAAAGATCGGTCCCCGTCCAAGACCGAGAGTTTAAGCTGTTTACTGGCAGGAACTGCTGTGGGTGGACATCACAGTGGGGGGTTGGGGCTTGTCCTGGCTGACGAATACCCATTGTAAAATGGAAATAAAGTTTATTATTATTATTATTATTATTATTATTATTATTTACAGAAACTGTTGAATTTTCAGAGGTAAAGATAAGTTGTCTTAGGATAATACAGTATACAGTGCTCCCTCGTTTATCGTGGGGGTTCGGTTCCGGTACCAGCTGCGAAAGGTGAAAATCCGCGAAGTTGGCAGTTGTGAAGCGACACAGGTTGTGGAAGAGCTGGGAGGATGGGCTGTGGCACTCCAGCAGTGGCATCTGAACAGTCGCTAGCTCCCTCGTCATTGCCCATGGAGCAAAGTAATCCCCTTATTGTTTTCCTTTCTTGATGTCGGCTACCCCCCAATTAA
>JAXCGZ010004536.1:37500-42471 GCA_037179515.1 Halocaridina rubra
TATATATATATATATATATATATATATATATATATATATATATATATATATATATATATATATATATATATATATATATATATATATATATATATATATATATAATTTTTACCTCAACCCCAGCATAGCAGAGAAAAGCTGGGTGAATTTTCCTTTTAAGTCCTTCTGTGGTGTAGTTGGTAGCGCCTTGGCATAGTAATTATATTACCTATGTTCAAGTCCCGTTCGGGGTAAAAATTTTTCATGTTTTCACATATGGTAGTGTGCTTATTTGATTATTGATGGTCCCGAATGAGATTGGGAGTTGAATTAAATGTGAAAACGAAGCTACGAGTGAGGTTGGGGGAAACTGTAATATGATCAGAGTGGCATTCAGGTAGAATGCGTTCATCCCTAGTATAGCAGACAAAAGCTGTAAGGTGTGTTTTCCTTTTAAGACCTTCAGTGGTGTAGTTGGTATCGCCTTGGTATAGTAATTATATGACCTAAGTTCAAGTCCCGGTCGGGGTAAAAATTATTCACGTTTTCACATATTGGATATATATATATATATATATATATATATATATATATATATATATATATATATATATATATATATATATATATATATATATATCTATCTATCTATCTATCTATCTATCTATCTATCTATCTATCTATCTATCTATCTATCTATCTATCTATCTATCTATCTATCTATCTATCTATCTATCTATCTATCTATCTATCTATCTATCTATCTATATATATATATATATATATATATATATATATATATATATATATATATATATATATATATATATATATATATATATATATATATATATATATATATTATATATATATATATATGCTAATTCTCCTTAGAAGAGGATTTTGGGATTTAAGCAAGAGACAATATTATGTCTCTGGATTTGATATATATATATATATATATATATATATATATATATATATATATATATATATATATATATATATATATATATATATATATATATATATATATATATATATATATATATATATATATATGGAAAGGAGCATCAAAAGAAATAATGTGACAAGTATTTAAAGTAGTTTTTAAAATTGTGACCTTTGATAATGTGACCATATTAGGTCACGAAATTAATAAGTACTCGATATATTTTTTTTATATTGTTTTCTTTAATGGACCTTTTGCTACCATTTTAGACTGCATGGCAATAGTTCAGTGTTATTCATACACACACACACACACACACACACTCACATATACACAGACAGATCAAAAACTTGTTGCAAGAGGCAAGAAGGTTAAATGAGGAAAGAAATGAAGAGAAGAAAAATTTTCATTTCAGAGTTCTTCCAGACAAAGGGGAGATAGAGAAGATAATGACAGAAGATCAGGGGATGGGGCCTCATTAAGATTGTTATACACAAATGATGATGGATTAGCTGGTAAGGAAGTAGAATTAAAAGATAGGATTCACAAGAGTAAGGCAGATATAGTAGCAATTATAGAGCCTAAATTGAGTGAGGACATAGACAGTGTCACAGTTTTTCCTAAGGGCTTCAGAATATTAAGGTTTGAAAGATCTGAGAGGACTGGTGGAGGGATAGTACTGCTCATAAGTGAAAGGATTCAAGTTGAAGAAATAAACTTGGCTATGGAAAGTGAGTTCAAGGAATTTCTTGTTGCTCGCATAAATACTGGGTCAAAGAGCATTATATTAACTGTTGTATATAACCCACCAAGGAACCAAATTAGGCTAGAAGTTTATGAGGAATGTCATATAGGTACTATTGAAGTCATAAACTCAGTTGTTACTATGGCACGGGAGAGAAAATGTAGGATATTGATTATGGGAGATTTTAATCATAAAGAGATAGATTGGATAAATCTTGACCCATACAGAGGTGAAGACTCATTCGGGGCAAGATTCCTAGATTGTGTACAAGGGAATTTCCTACACCAACGTGTAATGGAACCAATGAGGGCCAGGGGTGGGGATGAGCCATCACTACTTGAGCTAGTATTCACAGATAACGTGTTGGATATTGAAAACATTGCATATGAACCACCAATTAGAAAGAGTGACCACTGTGTGTTGTTGATGGAGTATATCATTGAAGATATTCTTCCTGAGAGTAGAGGCACTGAGGACATGAGGAGGAACTATCCAAAAGGAGATTACATCAAAATAAATGAGCTTTTTGCAGTTATTGACTGGGGAACCTTATTTTACAACAAATCTGTACAAGAAATGTACGACATCTTTTGTGAGAAATATGGGAAGATAGTAGATTGCTGCATACCTGTCACCAAAGTAGATGTAATTCATGCCAGAGAGAAATGGTTCGATAATGAGTGTAAAAGAGCTAAGGAGTGGTGAGACAATTGATGGAAAAGGTATAGGAGGAGAAAAAACATAAATGCCTGGCAAACCTACAAAAGAGCAAGAAATTATTACCTAAGTAAAAGAAGAGAGGCAGAGAGAGACTATGAGAGGGACATCACCAGGAAGGCTAAAGAAAATCCCAATCTTTTCCACAGCTTTATCAGAGGAAAACTGAAGGTAAAAGAACAAGTTTTAAAGCTTAAGAGAGCGGATGGAAGCATCACTGAGACGGATGAAGAGATTTGAAAAGAATTGAACAAGGAGTTTCAATCAGTATTTACAGTAGAAAATACCCCACCCCCTCATATTGCAGAGATAAAAGCTCATGGGCCGGTATTAGAGAACATCAGCCTTACAGCCACAGAGCTATGGAAAGCGCTGATGGAGTTAGATGTCCATAAAGCTACAGGTCCTGATGATATATCCCCTCATGTACTTAAAAAATGCACAAACTCAATATCAGTGGCACTAAGTATCATATATAAAAAAAAGTCACTGGAGTCAGGGGAGATTCCAAGATGCTGGAAACAAGCAAACGTGATACCTATCTTCAAAAAGGGAAGGAGGGATACGGCTCTAAACTATAGACCAGTTTCCTTGACCAGCATAGTTTGCAAAGTTTTGGAGAAAATACTAAGGAAACTTTTCTCTCTTCACTTGGAATCCCTCAACATTTTGTCAGTGAGGCAACATGGCTTCAGAGAAGGTAGATCAACAGTAACAAACTTATTAGAATTTTATGATGAGGTAAGCCGAATCTTACAGGCAAGAGAGGGCTGGGCAGATTGCATATTCCTAGACTTCCAGAAAGCGTTTGACGCTGTTTCACATGGGAGACTTATTAGGAAGCTGCAAGCAATGGCTAGAATAGTTGGAAATGTCTTGAAATGGATACAAACATACTTAGAAGGAAGGAAACATAGGGTTAGAGTAAGACACTCAGTGTCTGGATGGAAAAGAGTTAGTAGTGGAGTTCCACAGGGTTCAGTTTTATTGCCACTTTTGTTCCTTGTATATGTAAATGACTTACCAGAGTCTGTAAATTCATTCATGAATATGTTTGCAGATGATGCAAAGATTGTGAAGAAAGTAGGAAACGAGAACAATGGTAGAGAACTTCAGGAAGATCTAAATAGTCTGCATGAGTGGTCAGAAAAGTGTCTAATGAAATTCAATGCTTCAAAATGTGAGGTAATGAGAATGGGTACAAGTGCAAGAAGGCCCAGGCTTGATTACTCGGTGGCTGGAGTACAACTTCAAGAGACAGAAAATGAGGAGATCTAGGAGTAAACATACTGGCAGATTTGTCACCCGAAATACATATAGATGGCATAGTAAGGGCAGCATATGCCTTCTTACCCAAATGTAAGTTTTGCCTTCAGGCACATTGGCAAGGAAATATTCAGAAATATTTATGTAACCTATGTGAGGCCAAAACTTGAATATGCAGCCCCCTTTTGGAATCCGCACCTGAAAAAGCACATAGCTAAGCTTGAAAAAGTTCAAAGACATGCCACGAAATTGGTGCCAGAAATATGCAATCTCAGTTATGATGAGAGGCTGAGGGAATTAGACTTACCATCACTCGAAGCTTGAAGATTGAGGGGGGGTATGGTGACAGTCTTTAAATTCTTTCATGGTTATGATAGAGTGGATATCCATCGCTATTTTGATATTTCTGGCTCTAGAACTAGAGGTCATAGTTTGAAGCTTAGTAAGAAAAGTTATTTGCAGGATGTAAGGAAATGCTTTTTCAGTGTAAGAGTAGTTGATAATGGGAATTCGCTAAGCGAGGAGGTAGTTAATGCTATCCCAATCCATAATTTTAAGGACAGGTATGATAAGTATCACTAAGTACAAAATGGAACTGATGAGGAGACTGGAAGATACGAGCTTTGGGCTCTTTCCCGCAAACACAATATGGTAATCTCACACATACACACACACACACACCAGAAATACGCAATCTCAGTTATGATGAGAGGCTGAGGGAATTAGACTTACCATCACTCGAAGCTAGAAGAGTGAGGGGGGATATGGTGACAGTCTTTAAATTCCTTCATGGTTATGATAGAGTGGATAGGGATCGATATTTTGATATGGCTGGCTCTAGAACTAGAGGTCATAGTTTGAAGCTTCGTAAGAAAACTTGTTTGCAGGATGTAAGGAAATACTTTTTCAGTGTAAGAGTAGTTGATAATTGGAATTCGCTAAGCGAGGAGGTAGTTAATGCTATCTCAATCCATAGTTTTAAGGACAGGTATGATAAGTATCACTAAGTCTAAAATGGAACCGGTGAGGAGACGGGAAGATACGAGCTTTGGGCTCTTTCCCGTAAACACAATTAGGTAATCACTATAACTATGAAATTGTAAGTGCTAAAAATATTGTATTTATTGCTTTAAGGAAAACTTTAACAAGTGTGTTATTTGGAAAGCTGCCCCGGAGACGGGTAGGCACTAGCATACGATATGGTTAAACACAATTAAGTAATGTTACACGCACATACACCCACACGCATACAAGATAAAATATGCTGCAATAACGGAACAGGTAAATATTTGAGTTCATAGTGTTAAATGTG
>JAXCGZ010004537.1:0-42436 GCA_037179515.1 Halocaridina rubra
TCTTGGTAAATATGACCACTCTTTGATCTCAATCTCTCACCAACTCACCAACTCATCAGAGCAGAGATGGAGGTAGTAACAATGGAAAAGAGAAAGATATGATACCTTCGGCAAAGAGAAGAGAATTCAGATTAGAAGTAAGAGAAGGGACAATGATGAGTCTGATTTTTTTTATGAGTGTGACACCGGGACAGGCAGAAACTGCCCTCATCAATAAAGGCCCGGGCACGAGAAAATGCCAAGACGAAGGAAAAGAAAAAGGTTAATTACAAGGCAGAGAAGAGGTAATGTCACACAAAGGAAAACGGCACTCAACCCTATCAATGAGATATGTATAAAAGAACACCCAGAATTAAAAGCAGTATTCTAAGCAGGGACGGATAAGATTTTGATAGATGTGAAGTAACCAAAAAGAGGCAAAGTAATGACGAAAATGAAACACAACTCCCAATATTTTAGATGTAGTTTTATATTTTGAATATATGTGATTGAGGTTGAAGAGTGATACGAGCGTTGACGGAACACAGATTTATTATAAGACAGGTGAAACATGATTTACTACTGAAAAGTGTGGATGGCGTGAAGACATACATCGGGGAACACATTTTATACAGGATATAATCTTAAGACAAAATCATACAGAATTAATTGTAACATATGCAGCATATAATAATCAAAATATCAAACAGTGACAAAGCGAATATAATTTAATATCAGTGATAAGAAACAATGAAGGGGAAAAAATAATTGCAGACTTAACATGGTCCCAATGCCAGTGGGGGGTTTTCTGCTGTCATTGGGGTCTGGTACTCTGTTGGGGGGGAAGCGAGAGCAGGTGCGAAGGTGATTGAGCGACAGCTGGGTGACTTTCTCTCGCACAAACTGACATTGGTGGTGTGGGGCGTCGCCACAACGTTTTGCAAGTGTTTGCAATTTCATACAGGTACTCAGCTGCTTCCATCTAACCCGACAGAGTATTGTTAATGCGGGCGTGCCACCACGATTGCCCCCTTTCTGTCCCACCGCTGGAAGTATCCTGTATCATGATGTGAGAGTCCACTAGCAAAGGCTTTAAGTGGCGGACGACTTGTCCTGGAGAAAACATACGTGTGTCCCCGGCGAGGGCCATTTGAAGTTCTCACTGATGGAGAATTCAATGCAATGTCTCCTGAGTTTGTAGTTTTATTTCCCTATTGGTATGCTGTCTCTGAGCTGTGTACCCATTGTCAACTGTGAAGGGGACTTACATATGTCCTGCAGGGGTTTAGGTATTGGAGTAGAGCCTGGGATGCCCTGTTTGTGTCCAAGCTGCCTTTATCACCTGTGTTCAAGTGAGGAGTCCTTTTAGCCAACTTGACGGTGACTTCGGCTCTGCCATTAGACTGGGGGTAGTGTACAGAAAATAGGTGGACTGAGACCCCAAATCTCTTGAGGAAGGCTAGTATTTCCTCACTCCCAAGGTTAGTTCCGCCGTCCTGTGACAACTGCTGTAGTGCCCCCACCAAGTTAAGAATCCTCGGAGCTTAGCAATAATTTTACTGGAGGAGGTACCACTGGGTAAATGTGTGATCTCAATCCAACTCATGAGTCTATCCGCATATTCTAGGTATATGTCCCCCAAAGCTGGAAGAGACCAACCACCATCTGTTAGAAGAGGTATTCGGGGGGTGGGGACATAATTGAAGCCTCGGGCGGAGAGGAGGGTGAGTGGATGTCACAGGAAACATAGATGGATCTGTTTTGCTGCAGATCCCCCTTCATGCTGGGCCAATATAATGTCTGTTTAGCTTGCCTGAGCATTGAGTCTAGTCCTTGGTGACTTGTGTACAAGTTAGCTTCATTCTTGTGATAGAGGGTTTCTGAAATGACTAGGCACACACAGCCTTGCTTGTTGGTGTACACAACCAGATCCGGGCCATGGCTAGTCTGTCTCTCACTATGTAGAAGGGGCAGAGACATTCTAATTTCTGCACATTTTGGGTGGACCAGTTGCCAGCTAATAATCGAGCTACGAGTAGTTGATAGACAAGGTCCTCCGCAGCTGTACTTGAGAGTGTATCCTCATCCATGACGGTGCCACCTTCCTGACTTAGTGCCGCCACAGTACTGATGGTCATGGCTGTTACTAGGTCGTCTTCTTGGTTGTTGTCCTCTGACTTTGAGGGTGCCCTTAAGGTGGGATACCTAGAAAGAAAGTCCACGGCAGAGTTCCTTTTGCCGGACAGGTACTTAACAGTGAATTTATACTGAAGAGCCTTTGCTTTGAGACAATATCCTTAGGTTGTTAATGTCTGCAAGGACCCGGTCCCCATGGGGTAATTGTCGGTGACCAGCATGAGCGTCTGACAACTTAATAGGAATAGTCTCACTTTGCGGAGGCACCAAGCAACTGCCAGAGCCTTCCTTTCTGCTTTTTTTCTTTATTAGTGTGACACTGGGACAGACAAGAAATTTGACTTCATCTATAAAGGCCCGGGAACATAGATAACATTAAGACAAAGGATAAGTAAAAGGGTAAGGACAAGGCAGAGAAGAGGTACTGATACACCAGAAGAAAAGGATAGACTGAGAGAGTAGTCGAAGTACTGACGACCTAGAGATATGGCAGGATTATGCTCTGAGATGACAATACATCTGTTTTTTGAAGGTAGATAACTTATAAGAATTAGTAAAGACAGAAGGAGGAGGAGAATTCCAGAGTCTGGAGGTAGATGGGAAGAAGCAGTCGCTGCACCATCCAACCCGTGAGCTACAAATCTCAACACAGTACCTGTGAGATGAGTCCACTTGTTCATCTTTAGTGAGTGAAGAACCTTATGAACTTTGTGTGAAAAATGGATAAGGGAGGGCTTAGGGTTAAAGAGGGGTAAAGAATGAGAGGCAAGTGCGCTGTTATTGTTTACATAAGAGTTGGCAGAAAAAGGAGAGCCAAAGAGAGTGATTTTGTCCGTGGGAGAGCAATTTATAGAACAATTAGAATGAATTAGAAGGGGAAAGCTAGAGTTTCAGAAGTTTTTAGAGAGATTTTTGGCCAAGGACCAGAAACATTTATCAGTGGGAGCTGTGGGAAAGGAGTTAAGGTCATCAACTCTCCTTCTTATAAAGGAAGATTTATACTTTCGAATATGAGCAGTACAGTGATTCCCAGCTGTAATAAAAGCAGAGCGGGTTAAATCAGAAGGAGAGGCTTGCTACTACTGGTGTGCTTGATCCCTGGCTGAATAGCCATGGAGCAGGCACGGTCAAACCAATGACTAGGGGGAGAAAAAGTTTTCATAGAGAGGGGATGAATGCCTCCATTTCCGAGGTCATGATCTCGGCAACTTTTATGGCTACCTGATCAGGGATGAGAGACAGAAGGCAGTAGTCATTCCACTCGATGTTAAAGAGGAAGTTGAGCAACTTTTCACGTTGGGTACGCTCAAAGTGCCAAAGGCACAGAATATGAGTAAATTGAAGGATTAGAAGTAGGAAAGAGGACAAGAGTGTTGACTGCATGTTCGTGTCAATTGGGAACATGATAATCTGCTCCAGAGTGTGAGTAATAGATAAAGCAAGGGCCTCATTTCCTCTCTCATCAGTGTGAGAAGAATTAAGCCACTTACAGTTATGTACATTGAAGTCTCCAATATAGAGATCTTCAGCATATGGGTGAGAAGATAATAAGGACTCATGGCAAAAGGAAAGGCATCCAAAGAATGACAGAAAGTCAGTGGACTTTGGAGAACAGTAGCAGAAGCAAAGGAATATGGTGGTAGTGAAGAGATAGATTTTCAGCCAAAAAAACATCAAAGTCAGGCGATTCAAGGTCCATGAGCCTTGTATTAGGAGTGTTAGTGTTGTAGTAGGCACAGACCCACCCTTGGAACAGAAACTAGAATACAGGTTATAGTGAGAGATTTGAAATGGCCATTGGAAGCATAGATAGACAGCTGGGTTTCAGAGAGAAGGAGGGGGTTAGGGAGGGATGTACCCAGGGCTTTTCCACATACAAAATGATTAGAATTCAGGCCACGAATGTTAGAAAAGTGAAGAGTGAAAGAAGTAGATCTATCAGGAGGTGCAAGATTAAGATTGAGGGCAAAGCCATTAGTACCACCAAGCGTGTCTGCCCTCACCCCAAAAGTGGAGTCAACTAGATCCCCGGAGATTCTTAGCACCCATCTATGCTGGGTACTGAGGGCCGCAAGCTATGGACCTTCCTTATATATTGGAAAAATGGGGAAAAGAGAGCAAAAAGAAATATATGGGGAGTGTTGTGATTTGTGATATGTAATGGGATGGTAAGAAATGTGTAGCGAAAATGCCAGAATATTTGGTGTAGATATAGGCATAAAGAAAGAACTGTGCCCAAAGAAAGAATCAACCTTGAGCTGTCTGGGCCAGTCCTAGTTGAAATCGTAGTACCTTCAGTTGTAGTACTTCAATGGGTGGCTGGTGCCACGGCCAACCTGGCCATTGTAAGGGTAAGATGACGGTTACCACACAGAGCAAGGTTCCACCCTCCTTTGCAGCAGAAGGGGTTGTCTGTGGAGGTACACCAGCAGTATTGCTGTAGAATGACGAAACCGATACCTTCTCTGCTCCAGTCGGTGATTGCCATGGGGGGGGGGGGTCTTGCCGTAGCAGACAAGTTTATTCTTTGCCAGCTGGCAGATGGTGTCCTTTACATGGCAGAACTTCAGTTGGAGCTGTTAATCCCAGTGAAACTTGGCATCTTCCTACAACTGAAAATTAGCATGTGAATATCCCAGAGTTTAAGATATTATGTAATGACCATGGCCGAGGGGGTGGGGTCTGTATATATATTAGAAATTATTTCAATGCTTCAGAAATATACACATGTCTAGAAAAAACTGAGGAGCTTGAAGCTATATGGATCACTGTGCAGTATCAGAAACATCCATCTTTCATTATAGGGTGTGTTTACCGTCACCCAATAGTACCTTCCAGTTCACTCAGTCATCTGCTAGAAATATTCAGAAATATCTGTATGCGCCAAGTATATATACTTGGTGACATTAATGATGACTTGCTGTCAGCAGATAACAAAACGAATAGGGTGATCAACACTGTGCAGTTAACACAAATAGTAACAAAACCGATCCGTATAACCCCTAATTCTAAGACTCTGATAGATCTGATCTTAACAAATATAGCTGACAGTATACCCTAGTTTAGTTCCCTGCCCAATTGCAGATCACGAGCTCAATATTGCTATGCTAAACATAAACTTGCCAAAAAGGAAGCCTCTTTTCAAGATATTCCTGTGCCTAAGAAATTACTCCCCTGATATCTTCTGTGAAGCATTAATCAATAACAGAAATGTACTGAATGGTATCTTAAAACACAGATGATGCCCATTTGCAGGTTGAAATTCTAACTAGAGTCTTTCATGAATGCCTAGATAATTGCGCACCCATTGTAAAGGGGGGTTTGCATTGTCAAACGCTTCGTCGAACGCGGTTCGACAGACAAGTGTTTGAAGTGATGTTCGAACGTGTGAACGGGGTATTTGGTTGTCGAACACGTTTTTCGAACATGTTCGACAACCAAATATCCCGTTCACACGTTCGAACATCACTTCAAATACTTGTCTGTCGAACCGCGTTCGACGAACCGTTTAACAGTGTAAACGCCCCTTAATAAGAAAAATAACCCGCCCTCAACCCCCTGGCTAACTAATGACATCAAAGAGGCAATTCAAATCATAAATCAAATACAAAAAGAACTAAAAATGAATAGACATGATTTGACTCTCCATAACTGTTATAAAGTATAAAAGAAACGTGTCTGATCCCTCACTGATGTAAGGAAAAAAAGCTTTTACATGATACAGCAGCAACATGGAAAGTGATAAGAAGCATTATACTGAATGGAGAAATTACCTCAGAAGGTTATGATAATGTTATGGAGTTTAAAAAGCAAAACAAAAAAATTTAATAACAAGTTTGCTAACGTTGGCTAAAATACATTGAGAAAACGCAAGAAAACATCAATTCAGTGAACATTAGTATATTACTTAAATGACAATTTTTCCAATACATCAGAGATTACTTCAAGATTAATCATGTTGATTGTGCTACCATAATTCTTACCATAAAGAGCCTAAGGAACTCCGGTTCTTATGGTCCACATGGTATATCCTTTCAATTCATCAAAGATGCTCTATCCATGATTGTATCTTATATTCTAACAATTGTAAACACCTCCATTGTTACTAGAAGGTTCCTGATTCCTGAAAAACATCATAGGTATTGCCTCTTCATAAAAAGTAGGATAGAGAAGATGTGTCGAACTATCATCCCATTTCCATGCTATCCATTTTCTCTAAAATATTTGAAAGTATAGTTGCATGCCAACTAATGTTATAGCTAAAGACAAACAGACTATTATCTATTAACTAGCATGGCTTTAGACCAAAGCTCTCTATGGAAGCTGCACTACTCAAAGTTACTAATAAAATTTACAAAAATATGATAAGAAAATAATTTATGTTCTTGTATTATTAGAATTATCTAAACCCTTCGACAGTGTAAGTCATGAAATTCTTATTAATAAATGTACTAACCTAAATACTGACCCAACCTGGATTAGAGAGTATCTGTCTAATCGCACACAATCTATTTGTCTTAATAGCATTGTCTCTACTCCAAAAAAATTTCATTTGGTGTTCCCCATGGATCAGTCATTGGTCCTATCCTCACCTCCATTTACATAAATGATCTGTCTTGTTTAAGTTCCGACTGTTTAGTTGTACAATATGCAGATGACACTCAGCTACTCCTTAGTGGTGATATTAATAATCAATTGATATCACAATGCAAGTTTATTTGTTCAAGGAACCACATAGCACAAATTCCAGAAAACACAACAATTAATTTTTGTGGCAGTTTCATCACACCTAGCAAAACTGTTAAAAATCTAGGAATTCACTTTAAAACTACATGTTGGGTGATTCCTATGCAGATAAAAGTATGCAAAAAGGTATCAGGAACACTAATGTATTTATCACATATAAAAGACAGTTTTGAGACTGCCACTCGAATAACGGCTGTCGAATCTCTAGCCTTAAGACATATTAATTATTGTGGAACTGTATGGGGAGCTACCAATAAGACTCAGATAAATAGAATACAGAAGCCTATTAATTTTGAAGCTCGAGTTGCCCTGGGAGGAATAAAAAAACAGACCATATCACACCCGCTCTCAAAAAACTTGGGTGGCTGAGGACAGAAAAGGAGAATAATATGCTATTTTCGTTTTTGTATACCAAATTTTGAATCATCAGTATCCCATCTGGCTATTTAATTTCAAAACAGTCAGGGTTATAAAGGGAACCAACACAAGACAGGGTAGTGAGCTCTTTATTCAGAGAACAAATACAGAGGCAGTTTCAAAGATGATTGCTATTAGACGGCCAACACTCTGGAACAATATTCCAGAACATCTTAAAAATCCTTCCTCCATCACAGCTCTCAAATGCAAACTATATAGTTTTCTTTTGGACAAATAGTTACTTCTTACACACAAATCAAACTTAATAATTTAATGCAATTTCCCTTAACACTAACTATTCTATGTAACTTGATATCGCCTTCTTTGATCTTCAAGATAAGAACTAATTGTTATCATTGTAAAGAGTACAAATATGGTGATTCCAATAATAACGATCCTGTATCGAGTGTTTTATTAATATTACTTTATTATTAACATCATCATTGCCATTACCGAGTGTTATTAATTCTACTTTATTATTAACATAATCTTTACCATTATGATTATGATTATTGTTATTATATCTTTTAACTGTAGCTACTGTTCACTTTCTATGCAAGCTTTATCTCTGTTCACTTGCTAGTATAACTGTTATATCTTGAGTGTACTGCTATACTACTGTACTATACTTATACATATGTATGCCCAGTTATCTCATATCTCCATTTCAGGTATCTTAACGTGAAATTTATAACTAATGTTCTACTGTAGCATCATTATTATCACTGTATTATCATCAGTAATTTCAGTCATTATTATTATTATTATTATTATTATTATTATTATTATTATTATTATTATTATTATTATTATTATTATTTGTTCACTTCTTAACATAACTGTTATATCTATAGTGTACTACAGTACTACTGTACTATGCATATACTCATATATGCCCAATTAGCTCATATCATAATTTCAGGTATTTTAATATGAAATTTATCACTAATGTTTTACTTTAGTATCATTATTATCGTTGTTTTTATCATCATTATTTTCGGTGTTATTATTATTATTATTATTATTATTATTATTATTATTATTATTATTATTATTATTATTATTATTATTATTATTATTATTATTATTATTATTATTATTATTATTATCAAGAATACTGTATGTTTACTCAGCTACCTGCTTATTCATTGTCTATATAAAAGTATTCGTACATTTGTAAATTCTATTGAAGTTAATCCTATAAATATGCTATTTTTCACCTATTTTTTTTTTACGCTAAGCTAATTCATTATAATTTACTTTCGTTTATTATTATTATTATTATTATTATTATTATTATTATTATTATTATTATTATTATTATTATTATTATTATTATTATTATTATCATTATTATTATTATTATTATTATTATTATTATTATTATTATTATTTTATTTTTATTTTTTTTATTATTATTATTATTATTATTATTATTATTATTATTATTATTATTATTATTATTATTATTATTATTTTTATTATTATTATTATTATTATTATTATTATCATTGTTGTTGTTGTTGTTGTTGTTGTTGTTGTTGTTGTTGTTATTTAATTACTATGCTCTATAAGCTTTGTTCAGTTAACAGATTCTCATTGTAAATTGATAACTTTTTATTATAATAATAATAAGATTACCTTAGTAATCTTAATTTTCTAGGAAAGTTACATTTCTCTTCACTGTGATTGTATTTATCACCCTCTTACTTATATGCTTACTTACATATCTCCTTATAAGTGTACTCATAGTTTTGTGAAAGCATAGCCATTGTAAAAAAATGGAAACAAATTTTGTTTGTTTGTTTATTTATTTGAAAACTCGTCGGTTTGTACAGGAGTTCCCTAAAAGGTTGCATAATAGGCATTGTACTCAGGATGGGGTCCAGCTGCTTCACAAAGACATGCCACGACCTAATGTCCTGATGGCAGAGAGACGCTCACTGGTGGGCTCATAGTATTCATATTTCTTGGTGGAAGCCCGCAAACTCCACCTCTCGTTTGCAGAATCTAAATTTTTCGGATCATGTCAAGAATAGCGAACCCACTCACAACAAGGTTGGCTATTCTTTACAAGAAGATTATTGACTTTGTTATTCTTTATATGGGAAAAATCGGGTTCACTGTTCTATACATGAACTCTCCGGTACCAGACATTTCAATAACTGCTTAATGTTCAAGCTTCTGTTCACTAGTTAACCCTGTTGTGAAGCCAGTAATATTACCAGTGATTGACTGGATGAAGAACAAATCACTCACTCGACGGGAATTAAAATGTGAATCGTGTAATAAGCTTATGAATTGGACAACCTAACCTAACTTACACGAACCTAATGTAACCTAACCTAACCTAACCTAACATATAGAATCATCCTGGGCAAAGCACAAGGCTAAAATTAAGAATAAGCGATGCACTTTTCTACAAGGTTTTGTAAATCATGCAGACATTTGAGTTGGCCATTCTTTACGTGGGAATCATTGGGTTCGCTGTTCTTTACATGGGAATCATTGGGTTCACTGTTCTTGACATGGAGATGTTGGGTTCGCTAATCTTGACAAGACAAAATTTTTCTTTATTGAGGGTGATTCCGTTCTCCACACATGTGACCAGAATGTCGTAGGTATGCCAGAAAGCTCGTTCTATGCTGTTGTCGTGTAGTAGAGTGTTGTCCACGCACTTATATTTGCAGGGAAAATCCTGCATGGCATCGCTGAATTGTCAGGTATATGCATCTGAACCAGAGCAGTGGCCCATGGGGATGTGTCAGTACTGATATCTTCCCCAGGGGGTGATGAAAGTCGTCAATTTCCTTCTCTCCTGGTCCTTCTTCACTTGGTGGAAGCCCCAGAAGGCATCCGCCACTGTCTTGAAAGAGCGACTTGGGACACCAGCTACCATGCTGAAGGACACAGGCATTGGTAATCAACGGTGTTTCTAGGGTAGCCATCTTTTTTAGCCACTACCACCTTCCTGGAGCACCTTTCTGTGGCTTCCGCAGGGGAGACAGGCTGGATGATGCCATGCTATGCGTCCCTGTCGAGTTGTGCCATCACCTCCGACTCCAAGTGTATGAAGACAGCAGTGGGGGTGTGAAAGCATAAGGGAGGGATCCAGGAACTAAGTGTATGTGGTGTGGAGGCCAGACATTACTGGGAGTGGCAACCTCGTAGTGTTGCAGATGAACGACAGAGAAAAGTTGGAGTAGCCACTCTTGAAGTCGTGCAATGTTCTCCTACAGGGGCAGGAAGGGTATGGCCGAATGGCGTGGTGGGCAGGTAAGTTCCTCCACCATGAGGGGGGCCATGATGGGTATATGGTGTGGGAAGGACTCGAGGACCAGCCCCAAGTTCTTACGAGCTGTCATAGATGAGCATAGGTATATCGCTGATTCAACAAAATATATCTCCTGCACTGCCGACACACCATCTAAAGTCATGTGGCATTCTGCAGCACCCACACTTTGCAGGTGGCACCCTGCCACATTCTTCAAACCTTGTTGATGTGCAAACTGGGTTGGAGGGAGTTGCAACGAGCGGAGCACCGACATTCCCGCCACACATACCTGAGCACCCATTTCGGATATGGCCATGGTGGGGTGGGCCACCTACTCACTGGATGAGGAAACAGACAAAGCCAGGAGGAGTTGGGGGGACATAGTAGTTGCCACTACCATGGCACTAAATACTTCTGCAGAAGGAGGCTTCTTTTTGACCTGCAACACTTCCTGAAGTGTCCCACTTTTGGTAATTATAGCAAGTAACGCTCTTGACATGGCAACATCTCTTATTTGTGTGCAAGTTCCAGCAATTTTAGCAGAGCTTGGTGGGGGATGTCCTGGGGGGATCGTTTGCATGGCTGCAATGACTACCCTGTTGTCCTCCTCCGTTGCTGTTGCAACCTCTGTAGGTGAATTTTGGCGAGAAAAAAGACTTGTTAATACCCGTGTCTCTCTCGCCGCAGGCTCGAAGAGTGAACACTTAGATCTAAGCTTATCCACACTGTCATACATAAAGATATTCTGATAAATATGTCTTTTTAGCACTGGGTCACTTAAGCCTATTATTTGTTTACATAAAAACATATAATCATGCCAGTGGCAACTGTTAACATCTTTGAAAAATTAGACTAATAGGCTCATCTGGAACCTGGAAATCATTGAAATAATCACTCCACTGTACCTTCTGATTAGTAGAGACTCGTACTAATGCCTCGATATTGTCTAAAGCTTGCATTGGACTGAAATTTATCCATATTTCCATTGTATACCTGGAATCCAAGGCTTGTTGGAGAGCCGGAACACAGATGAGCCGGATATGCATGACGGCTTCTCGGTTGGACCACCTGTAATGAAACACCCAGGTCTCCATGGACAGCCTCCACCTCCTGAAGGCTGGGGAAGCCATCATGACCTCGCATATCCCTTGAGCAGAGAGGCATTGCAGCATGTGATGGCTGTGGAACATGTGGAGAAGGGGTGACTTTGCCAGTACCAAGGTTACTGTGATCAGGGTTGCATGTCTGAAAGCTGTAGTCATCCCATGGGAAATCGAAGAGAAATTTGTGCAAATCTTCACACTGAGTATGCCCAAAATGCCAAAGACGATGTTGAGAGATCGAGATCTAACAGTTGTCAGAATTACCATGAGAAGAAAGTACAGAATATAAATAATTTGTGGAAATATAAGAGAAGAATAGGTTAGAAGCATTAACTGCATGGTTGTGGCGATTGGTATAATGTCTATGATGTTTATCTGCTCCATATGTGAGTGATAGAAAAAGCAAGAGCCTCATTCAGATTCATAAAATGTATGCATCGGAAATTACTCCGAATGTGTGTGTGATATTTTTTTAAGTAAACCTATCTTCTATCCTTGTACAATCTTTCATTGTGTGTGATTACCTAATTGTAACTACATAATTGTGCTTACGGGAAAGAGCCCAAAGCTCGTAACTTCCCGTCTCCTCGTCGGTTCCATTTTGTACTTAGTGATATCTATCATACTTGTCCTAAAAACTATAGATTGAGTTAGCATTAACTACCTCCTCGCTTAGCGAATTTCAACTATCAACTACTCATACACTAAAAAAGTACTTCCTTACATCCTGCAAAGAAGTTTTCTTACGAAGCTTCAAACTATGACCTCTAGTTCTAGTGCCAGTCATATCAAAATATCGATCCATATCCACTCTGTCATAACCATGAAGGAATTTAAAAATTGTCACCATATTCCCCTTCAATCTTCTAGCTTCGAGTAATAGTAAGTATAATTCCCTCAGTCTCTCATCATAACTGAGATTGCGTCTTCCTGGCACCAGTTTTGTGACATGTCTTTGAACTTGTTCCAGCTTAACTACGTGCTTTTTCAAGTGCGGATTCCAAAAGGGGGCTGCATATTCAAGATAATTAGATTTATGAAGGAAAAATAGTAGCGTTCCACAAAAGTTATCACATTTTGAGTGCGTATTATGAGATGTGTGGAACCAGAGATGGAACAGTATTTTGACAATCCAGGAATCGTAAAAGGTTAAAATTTCCATCCCTCAGCTCTCATAAATATAGATATATTTAATATCTAACCCAAAAATAGAATATTTTGCTTAACCATATTAGTTTGTTGAGTGTAGTTGGCAATGTATATGGAAGAGTGTTAATTGAGAGATTTAGGAAAGGTATTGAGAGATTGATTGGGGAAGAACGGTGTGGGTTCAGGAGAGGAAGAGGATGTGTGGATCAGGTGTTTGTGGTAGAACAGGTGTGTGAGAAATTCATGGAGAAAGGTGGGGACACTTTTTGGGCTTTTATGTACTTAGAGAAAGCATAAGACAGGGTTGATAGAGACTGTAAGGAATAAGTGGAAGTTTACTGAATGCAGTGAAGAGATTTTACATAGATAGTGGAGCATGTGGGAGAGTCGAGAATGGTATGAGTGATTGGTTTGAGGTGCATATAGAATAATGACAAAGTTGTGTAAAGTCGTCATGGTTATTTAATGTGTATATGGATGGAGTGGTAAGGGATGTACATGAAAGAGTATTAGACATAGGCTTGGAAGTAGTTGGCGAGTTTGGAAGGTTGTGGAAATTGAATCAATTGCTGTTTGCAGATGAAACTATACTTTTGGCTGATACTGAGAATGAATTGAACCATTTGATGACTGAGTTTGTTAGGGTGTGTAGAAGAAGGAAGTTGCAGTGTATATTGGTAAAAATAAAGCCATGAGCTTTACATGGAGTATTAATGTTGTCAGACTGACTGTAAGATTGACTGCGCTTTTGCTTGAAGAAGTTGGGAGTTTCAAGTATCTGTGGTCACATGTATGAAGGAGTGGACAAAAGGATGCTGAGGTAAGTCATAAAGTGTAGAAGGCGAGTAAATGTCTAAGTGGGTTAATAAGTGTAATGAGAACTAGGTATTTGAGAATGAATGCAAAGAGAAAGATATATGAAGGTGTGGTTGTGCTGACAGCACTGAATGGGGAAAATTGGAATGCAAGATGATGAAAGGAACAAGTTGAATGTAATGGAGATGAAGTGTTTGAGAAGTATGATTGGTTTATCTAGAATAGATAGAGTAAGAAATGAGGATGTCAGCCAGAGAGCAGGTGTTGAAAGGAAGCTGTTTGACAGGTTAGATCAGAAAGTACTAACTTGGCTGGACACATGGAAAAGATGAGTAATGAATGAATAACAAAGAGAGTTTGGAGCGCAATGGGATTTCTCGCACCTGCTAGCTCAGTGAATTGCGATGCTCGAGTGTGAGGAGAGTTACAATATGATGAAGTGGTGGAAGTAAACCAACTGCAGCTGCAGGGCCTCATTGTAGAATATCCTTGCCTGTCTACCTTGTGGGTGACCCAAACAGGGTGTAATTGGGGGGATATATGGCAACCCTTTGTCCCTAAGGAGCTAAGAGGAGTAGTTGAGGAATGTTTGGATTGTGGTGAATGTGTGTTTCTTGGCTCTGCCATCCCCCCTTGCATGGGGGAATGAGGGCATGTATATTATATGCATGTATTGTCAAAAGGGAACTGCGGTAGTGATAAAGATCACAAATAGAAAAGTAACAAGCCTTAACTTTGCGATTTTGATCCCACCGCGGGAAGTTTGGAAGGGACTTCCAGCCTTCACCTCCTAGTTCCATCATATCTGTGCGCCCCTATTCAAATGGAGACATCTGGTAACACAAAAACAGAACAAAATATGTAATGAAATGGAAGGCTGAAAAAGAAGTGGGGAGAATGCATATAGCCAGATGTGAGGAAGAGTTAAAAAAAGGATGGTGTGTTCAAAAGAAATAAGTGGAGGAGGGTCTTTAAACTTAGCGACTCCACATGAAAGTAGGAGAAGTGGAAGACCGACAAAATCATTATGAAAAATGGGAGTGCGTTTGCGTAGGAGATAGCTTGAGACGGGTATCCTTGTCTGTAACCTTACATAAGATGTTAGTTGCTAATTTCCCAAACAACAGTAGTTCAGTTGCCCTCTCTGGAACGTTTTCATAACTCATTAGCTGAATATTAATTGTCAGTTCCTCCCTCTTCTCATGCCTTCATTCCTTTTTATATTTCCAAGCACTCGTCCTTTCACATTTTATTGAAATAATTTTGTGTCTTCATCATCATCATCACTTTCATTCCACAATGGAGCTGAAAAACCTCCATTATTCTCTCTTTATTTTCTTTAATTAGCACAAAATAAATGGTTGATGATCTTTGAATGTCTTACTGTCTAATTATTTCCTTGTAAATTGAAAGATATTCAATATCCATAATGAGAATGTTAATTAAATATATCCAGTTTAGAGAAAAATCTTGTTAAGCATTAAAGAATCATAATGTTAAATATATATATATATAAATATATATATATATATATATATATATATATATATATATATATATATATATATATATGTGTGTGTGTGTGTGTGTGTGTGTGTGTGTGTGTGTGTGTGTGTGTGTGTGTGTGTAATTACCTATTTGTACTACGGGAAAGAGACCCATGCTCGTAACTCCCCGTCAGTTCCATTTTTTAACTCAGTGATACTTAACATACTGCTCCTTAAAACTGTGGCTTAATTTAGCATTAACTACTTCCTCACTTAGCGAATTCCGATCATCAACTACTCTTAAGCTAAAAAAAGAAGTTATCTTAAAGCTTCAAACTATGACCTCTAGTTCTAGAGCCAGCCATATCAAAATATCGATCCCTGTTCACTCTGCCATAAGCATGAAGGACTTTAAAAACCGTCACCATATCCCCCTTCATTCTTCTAGCTTAGAGTGATGGTAAGTTTAATTTCCTCAGCCTCTCCTCATGAATGAGTTGCTTATTTCTGGCACCAGTTTTGTGGCATTCTTTTAACTTTTTCAGCTTAATTGTGTGTGTATGTGAGTGTGTGTGTGTTAGGAAAAGTAAACACCATTTTATATATATATAAATTATATATATATATATATATATATATATATATATATATATATATATATATATATATATATATATATATATATATAGTAACCTCAACTGGTCACCCTCTCAAAGTAAAATATTGTACTATAAGAAGGTGATTAGTTGAGGTCACGAACCTAATGAGTGCCTCAATTAGTTTTCATGGTGTTTTCTTTAATAGGCATTTTAAGCTGCATGGTAGCACTTCTGCGTATATATATATATATATATATATATATATATATATATATATATATATATATATATATATATATATATATATATATATATATATATAATCTTATTCCAGATAGTATCAAATATCAGAAATATGGTTAGACACACACTGAACGACAGTACCTACAAAGTTTGCCATTATAAGTGTCGCTGTTAATCACCATTCGAATGGAGCTGAACACAGGTTAAAGCTGGGGAATTAAGGCCCCATGCTAAAGCCCAACGATGTCATTTTTTCTGAAACCGCAGATTGACTGAGTATGGTATTAAATCTCTCCCTCTCTCTCTCTCTCTCTCTCTCTCTCTCTCTCTCTCTCTCTCTCTCTCTCTCTCTCTCTCTCTCTCTCTCTCTCTCTCTCTCTCTCTCTCTCTCTCTCATAACCTACTGATCGTCGAATATTCTCTTGCAGCATTGCAGTGCATGACCGTATATTAATGATAAAAAAAATACAATCTTTCTCTCTAGTATACTAAAAATTGAGGAAGCGCCAAGAAGAATGTTAGTTCTTCTAAGGAAAGAAAAAATAAGTGAGCTCTTTTTCCTGCTCGTATACGGAAAAGAGAAAACACATGAACAAAATAAAACTTTATTTCTATATGTCAGAGGTAAAAGTTCTTTCTCGATTTGCAGCAGAATAGTAAGAGAATATTCTTTATTCAGAAGAGGAGAGTTCTCTTTGTAAATGGAATAATTCTTATAACGATTTCTCTACCGTTTAAAGTTAGTCATCCCTCCCTATCTGAATGGGGGTAGACCCAGATAAGTTGAAGCTAGGAATATAAAAATAGATGCCCTTCCTAGCGCCCTTCGGCAGGTTCGAAATTATTAATTTTAGGCTCTTTATTTCCCGACTCGCTCGCTCTGCCATTGAGCTAACACGGTTCTCCGATAATACAAATCACTATTCTGTAAAATGAACTAATCGCTGAATGGTATCGTCTCAAAATAGTTTATGAAATGAAGTTACTTTAATTATATTCATATAATGGATTAAGGGTTACTGTGGCTTATATAATTTCTACCAACAGATTTTTGCTGGAGTGTTATACCTACCAGGTAATTAGAAAAAAATAACCTCTCCTAGCCTTATTTGGTGCAAAAAAAAAAAAAAAAAACTAGTGGCGGCTAAATTATTGCAATGACAGTAGCAAAACAAGAGTAAAATTACAGAAGAGCTTAAGGGTTTTAAACCTATGAAAGATAAACAAAATTTTAAAATTTTAAGATTTAGGAATCATCGGCACCAAAGCATGTGTACACTGACGGCAGTGAAGTCTAATTAATGAATAAATACTTTTAATAATTACCTTGAAAAGTAATATTGTAGAAAAATGGGGAAAATGCCTACAGATGATGACGATGCTCTGGTTTTATATCAGGGCAGAGTCGAAGGAAGGGGGGGCTGGAAAGAGGAAGTGACTGGGTGGGGGGATCGAAGGAGAAGACGTGGGGCGGGGGGGGGGATAAAAGGCATTAAAGGAAGAAGAGGATGAAGAATAGAGATCAGCCAGTGACTGATGGATGTGTTTACGACTCGCCAAGATAATATCATTTTACCCCCATCAGCCTCTTTACAACGAAAGTTGGAGAGAAGAAGACTACTACTTCTCATTTTTCCCCCCTTTGTTCTTATTTTGATTTTCTCTTCCTCTACTGCTCTATCTTCTTCTTTTACTACTACTATCACTACTACTACTACTACCAAGTTTTTATTCTCTCTCTCTCTCTTTCGCTCTCCTCGTAATAGTAGCAGACATCTACAGTAAAGTGTCTACCCTCTACTGTCTTTTCCAATAATAGCCACAGTCGCTTGTGCTTTTGCCAGAATGTGGCCAGCATGTAGTAGTTTGGTCCATGGCAACAGCCACCCGTTGCGATCCTATAGTTGAAAGTCTTTTGGACTTAAATAGGACTGTCCAGGACAGTTCGATGTTAAGTCATCCTTCTGTTATGGTTCTTTTTCTGTGCCTACATCAGCACCTAATATCTTCGGATATTCATTGCACATCTCTGATTATCCCTTCATGTCTAACAAGTCACAACACTCTCCATCTCAGTTTCTATTTATGTTTTCTTCGTAACCAAACCCGATGGGGGCAGTTTTATTTTGATATATATATTTATTTTTGGTCCGTCCTGGTGTCACACAAAAAAAAATTGGCTCGTATGTGAAAGCCTAAATTGAAATTCCTTCAGACTTACAAAATCAGAACTTCAAAGTCAAATTGTTCAAGGATTATCCTGTCATATTTCACTATCTGTAGTCTGTTGTACCCTAACTTAACCTAGCCATTATTCCATGATGATTCACAAATAACAATATAATCTCTGTCATTCAATATTATTGTCCATGGGCACGTAGGCTATAGTATATATGCCCCGGTAGACCGCAAACTAAAGTAGAGCCAAACATTTTCTATATTATATTTTACTGACATTGCTTAAGTAAGAGCCGAGAATTTTCTTGACTTTTTTTTCATGACTTATTGCTAAAGTTATCGTCGCAAATTTTCTTTACTATTTTCTACTGACTTATTGCTTCGTCTCTGCGGTCGTGGAAGACGACGGAGGGCGTATATTGTGTTGTTGTCGGCATGTTTGTTGACAAGGCGTGTTGAAGAGAAATCCGAACAATGAAGTTTTGTTACTATGACAACCTCTTCATTTTCCTCTTTATTGCAAATCATCCTCCCCCCCGTTTCCCCCTCCAGTCTAAAACTTTTCCTATTACAGTATTTATACGTGATCTGTGATCCAGTTATACGGAGTTTCATAATGAGAAGCACAAAATAAAGATTGATATATTTTCTCATTAGTACAGCGACCTCATATAGAAATGGGATAAATCTGAAGACAAAGAAGAAAATATATTTTCTTTTTTCAGGTACGATATATATATATATATATATATATATATATATATATATATATATATATATATATATATATATATATATATATATATATATATATATATATATATAAAAGTCCTTCGCAAGAAGGCAACCGTCCTAGCCCTAAGTAGAAAAAGGAGTTCGTGACGTAAAACCGAATCATCATCATATATATATATATATATATATATATATATATATATATATATATATATATATATATATATATATATATATATATATATATATATGAGTAAGCATAAACTGTTCGCATACAGCTCTAAATGGTAAGGAAGCCCATCAGTGACACAACACATGGAAAAATGAACACTATATTTCGGATCCTAACTGGACCCTTTCTCAAGCCTTGTGCTTGAGAAGGGGTCAAGTTAGGATCCGAAATATAGCGTTATTTTTCTAAAGTGTTGTTTCACTGATGGGCTTCCTTACCATATATATATATATATATATATATATATATATATATATATATATATATATATATATATATATAGTATGTATGTATGTATGTATGTATGTATGTATGTATGTATGTATGTATGTATGTATGTATGTATGTATGTATGTATGTATGTATGTATGTATGTATGTATGTATGTATGTATGTATGTATGTATGTATGTATGTATGTATGTATGTATGTATGTATGTATGTATGTATGTATGTATGTATGTATGTATGTATGTATGTATGTATGTATGTATGTATGTATGTATGTATGTATGTATGTATGTATGTATGTATGTATGTATGTATGTATGTATGTATGTATGTATGTATGTATGTATGTATGTATGTATGTATGTATGTATGTATGTATGTATGTATGTATGTATGTATGTATGTATGTATGTATGTATGTATGTATGTATGTATGTATGTATGTATGTATGTATGTATGTATGTATGTATGTATGTATGTATGTATGTATGTATGTATGTATGTATGTATGTATGTATGTATGTATGTATGTATGTATGTATGTATGTATGTATGTATGTATGTATGTATGTATGTATGTATGTATGTATGTATGTATGCATGCATGCATGCATGCATGCATGCATGCATGCATGTATGTATGTATGTATGTATGTATGTATATATATATATATATATATATATATATATATATATATATATATATATATATATAACCAAATAAACACTTTCACATAAGTGTAAACATGATTCATATTTTACCCCGGCTGGGACTCGAACCTAGGACACATAATTACTGTGCCAAGGCGCTACCATCTATGCCACAGAGGGTTAAAATTGAAACAAACATTACAACTTCATCTCCTATACTAGGAATGAACACATTCTATCTGAATGCCACTCAGTTCATATTACAGTTTCCCCCAACCTCACTCGTGGCTTCGTTTGCACATTTTATTCAATATCCTAATAATTATAAGTCCTAGGTTGAAGTCCCGGTCGGGGTAAAAATGATTCATGTTTTCACATATGTAATGTGCTTATTTGGTTATTGTTCGTCCCGAATGAGTTTGGGAGTTGAATTAAATGCGAAAATGAAACCACGAGTGAGGTTGGGGACACTGTAATATGAACATAGTGGCATTCAGATAGAAAGCGTTCATTTTTAATATAGCAGATATAAGCTATAAGGTCGGTTTCCTTTTAACCTTCTGTGGTGTAGTTGGTAGCGCCTTGGCTTAGTAATTATAAGTCCTAAGTTCAAGTCCTGGTCGGGGTAAAAATGATTCATGTTTTCACATATGTAATGTGCTTATTTGGTTAATATTGGCCCCGAATGAGATTTGGAGTTGAATTAAATGCGAAAACAAAGCCACGAGTGAGGTTGGGGAAACTGTAATATGAACATAGTTTCATTCAGATAGAATGCATTCATTCCTAAAATAGCAGATATAAGCTATTAGGTCTGTTTCCTTTTAACCATCTGTGGTGTAGTTGGTAGCGCCTTGGCTTAGTAATTATAAGTCCTATGTTCAAGTCTTGATCTGGGTAAAAATTATTCATGTTTTCACATATGTAATGTGTTTATTTGGTTATATATATATATATATATATATATATATATATATATATATATATATATATATATATATATATATATATATATATATATACGTATGTGATTACCTAATTTTGTTTACGGGAAAGAGCCCAAAGCTCGTATCTTCCCGTCTCCTGATCGGTTCCATTTTATACTTAGTCATACTTATCATACCTGTCCTTAAAACTATGGATTGAGATAGCATTAACTACCTCCTCGCTTAGCGAATTCCAATTATCAACCACTCTTACACTGAAAAGGTATTTCCTTACATCCTGCAAAGATGTTTTCTTGCGAAGCTTCAAACTATGACCTCTAGTTCTAGAGCCAGCCATATCAAAATATCGATCCCCATCCACTCTATCATAACCATGAAGGAATTTAAAGACTGTCACCATATCCCCCCTCACTCTTCTAGCTTCCAGTGATGGTAAGTCTAATTCCCTCAGCCTCTCATCATAACTGAGAATGCGTTTAAAGGGGGCTGCATATTCGAGTTTGGGCCTCACATAGGTTACATAAATATTTCTGAACATTTCCTTGTCCATGTGCCTGAAGGCTACCCTTACATTTGATAAGAATGCATATGCTGCCCTTACAATGCCATTTATATGTATTTCTGTATGTATGTATGTATGTGTGTGTGTGATTACCTAATTGTGATTACCTAATTGTGTTTACGGGAAAGAGCCCAAAGCTCGTATCTTCCCGTCTCCTGATCGGTTCCATTTTAGACTTAGTCATACTTATCATACCTGTCCTTAAAACTATGGATTGAGATAGCATTAACTACCTCCTCGCTTAGCCAATTCCAATTATCAACTACTCTTACACTGAAAAAGTATTTCCTTACACCCTGCAAAGAAGTTTTCTTACGAAGCTTCAAACTATGACCTCTAGTTCTAGAGCCAGCCATATCAAAATATCGATCCCTATCCACTCTATCATAACCATGAAGGAATTTAAAGACTGTCACCATATCCCCCCTCACTCTTCTAGCTTCCAGTGATGGTAAGTCTAATTCCCTCAGCCTCTCATCATAACTGAGAATGCGTATTTCTGGCACCAGTTTCGTGGCATGTCTTTGACCTTTTTCAAGCTTAGCTATGTGCTTTTTCAAGTGCGGATTCCAAAAGGGGGCTGCATATTCGAGTTTGGGCCTCACATAGGTTACATAAATATTTCTGAACATTTCCTTGTCCATGTGCCTGAAGGCTACCCTTACATTTGATAAGAATGCATATGCTGCCCTTACAATGCCATTTATATGTATTTCTGTATGTATGTATGTATGTATGTGTGTGTGTGATTACCTAATTGTGATTACCTAATTGTGTTTACGGGAAAGAGCCCAAAGCTCGTATCTTCCCTTCTCCTGATCGGTTCCATTTTAGACTTAGTCATACTTATCATACCTGTCCTTAAAACTATGGATTGAGATAGCATTAACTACCTCCTCGCTTAGCCAATTCCAATTATCAACTACTCTTACACTGAAAAAGTATTTCCTTACACCCTGCAAAGAAGTTTTCTTACGAAGCTTCAAACTATGACCTCTAGTTCTAGAGCCAGCCATATCAAAATATCGATCCCTATCCACTCTATCATAACCATGAAGGAATTTAAAGACTGTCACCATATCCCCCCTCACTCTTCTAGCTTCCAGTGATGGTAAGTCTAATTCCCTCAGCCTCTCATCATAACTGAGAATGCGTATTTCTGGCACCAGTTTCGTGGCATGTCTTTGACCTTTTTCAAGCTTAGCTATGTGCTTTTTCAAGTGCGGATTCCAAAAGGGGGCTGCATATTCGAGTTTGGGCCTCACATAGGTTACATAAATATTTCTGAACATTTCCTTGTCCATGTGCCTGAAGGCTACCCTTACATTTGATAAGAATGCATATGCTGCCCTTACAATGCCATTTATATGTATTTCTGTATGTATGTATGTATGTATGTGTGTGTGTGATTACCTAATTGTGATTACCTAATTGTGTTTACGGGAAAGAGCCCAAAGCTCGTATCTTCCCGTCTCCTGATCGGTTCCATTTTAGACTTAGTCATACTTATCATACCTGTCCTTAAAACTATGGATTGAGATAGCATTAACTACCTCCTCGCTTAGCCAATTCCAATTATCAACTACTCTTACACTGAAAAAGTATTTCCTTACACCCTGCAAAGAAGTTTTCTTACGAAGCTTCAAACTATGACCTCTAGTTCTAGAGCCAGCCATATCAAAATATCGATCCCTATCCACTCTATCATAACCATGAAGGAATTTAAAGACTGTCACCATATCCCCCCTCACTCTTCTAGCTTCCAGTGATGGTAAGTCTAATTCCCTCAGCCTCTCATCATAACTGAGAATGCGTATTTCTGGCACCAGTTTCGTGGCATGTCTTTGACCTTTTTCAAGCTTAGCTATGTGCTTTTTCAAGTGCGGATTCCAAAAGGGGGCTGCATATTCGAGTTTGGGCCTCACATAGGTTACATAAATATTTCTGAACATTTCCTTGTCCATGTGCCTGAAGGCTACCCTTACATTTGATAAGAATGCATATGCTGCCCTTACAATGCCATTTATATGTATTTCTGTATGTATGTATGTATGTATGTGTGTGTGTGATTACCTAATTGTGATTACCTAATTGTGTTTACGGGAAAGAGCCCAAAGCTCGTATCTTCCCGTCTCCTGATCGGTTCCATTTTAGACTTAGTCATACTTATCATACCTGTCCTTAAAACTATGGATTGAGATAGCATTAACTACCTCCTCGCTTAGCCAATTCCAATTATCAACTACTCTTACACTGAAAAAGTATTTCCTTACACCCTGCAAAGAAGTTTTCTTACGAAGCTTCAAACTATGACCTCTAGTTCTAGAGCCAGCCATATCAAAATATCGATCCCTATCCACTCTATCATAACCATGAAGGAATTTAAAGACTGTCACCATATCCCCCCTCACTCTTCTAGCTTCCAGTGATGGTAAGTCTAATTCCCTCAGCCTCTCATCATAACTGAGAATGCGTATTTCTGGCACCAGTTTCGTGGCATGTCTTTGACCTTTTTCAAGCTTAGCTATGTGCTTTTTCAAGTGCGGATTCCAAAAGGGGGCTGCATATTCGAGTTTGGGCCTCACATAGGTTACATAAATATTTCTGAACATTTCCTTGTCCATGTGCCTGAAGGCTACCCTTACATTTGATAAGAATGCATATGCTGCCCTTACAATGCCATTTATATGTATTTCTGTATGTATGTATGTATGTATGTGTGTGTGATTACCTAATTGTGATTACCTAATTGTGTTTACGGGAAAGAGCCCAAAGCTCGTATCTTCCCGTCTCCTGATCGGTTCCATTTTAGACTTAGTCATACTTATCATACCTGTCCTTAAAACTATGGATTGAGATAGCATTAACTACCTCCTCGCTTAGCCAATTCCAATTATCAACTACTCTTACACTGAAAAAGTATTTCCTTACACCCTGCAAAGAAGTTTTCTTACGAAGCTTCAAACTATGACCTCTAGTTCTAGAGCCAGCCATATCAAAATATCGATCCCTATCCACTCTATCATAACCATGAAGGAATTTAAAGACTGTCACCATATCCCCCCTCACTCTTCTAGCTTCCAGTGATGGTAAGTCTAATTCCCTCAGCCTCTCATCATAACTGAGAATGCGTATTTCTGGCACCAGTTTCGTGGCATGTCTATGACCTTTTTCAAGCTTAGCTATGTGCTTTTTCAAGTGCGGATTCCAAAAGGGGGCTGCATATTCGAGTTTGGGCCTCACATAGGTTACATAAATATTTCTGAACATTTCCTTGTCCATGTGCCTGAAGGCTACCCTTACATTTGATAAGAATGCATATGCTGCCCTTACAATGCCATTTATATGTATTTCTGTATGTATGTATGTATGTATGTGTGTGTGTGATTACCTAATTGTGATTACCTAATTGTGTTTACGGGAAAGAGCCCAAAGCTCGTATCTTCCCGTCTCCTGATCGGTTCCATTTTAGACTTAGTCATACTTATCATACCTGTCCTTAAAACTATGGATTGAGATAGCATTAACTACCTCCTCGCTTAGCCAATTCCAATTATCAACTACTCTTACACTGAAAAAGTATTTCCTTACACCCTGCAAAGAAGTTTTCTTACGAAGCTTCAAACTATGACCTCTAGTTCTAGAGCCAGCCATATCAAAATATCGATCCCTATCCACTCTATCATAACCATGAAGGAATTTAAAGACTGTCACCATATCCCCCCTCACTCTTCTAGCTTCCAGTGATGGTAAGTCTAATTCCCTCAGCCTCTCATCATAACTGAGAATGCGTATTTCTGGCACCAGTTTCGTGGCATGTCTATGACCTTTTTCAAGCTTAGCTATGTGCTTTTTCAAGTGCGGATTCCAAAAGGGGGCTGCATATTCGAGTTTGGGCCTCACATAGGTTACATAAATATTTCTGAACATTTCCTTGTCCATGTGCCTGAAGGCTACCCTTACATTTGATAAGAATGCATATGCTGCCCTTACAATGCCATTTATATGTATTTCTGTATGTATGTATGTATGTATGTGTGTGTGTGATTACCTAATTGTGATTACCTAATTGTGTTTACGGGAAAGAGCCCAAAGCTCGTATCTTCCCGTCTCCTGATCGGTTCCATTTTAGACTTAGTCATACTTATCATACCTGTCCTTAAAACTATGGATTGAGATAGCATTAACTACCTCCTCGCTTAGCCAATTCCAATTATCAACTACTCTTACACTGAAAAAGTATTTCCTTACATCCTGCAAAGACGTTTTCTTACGAAGCTTCAAACTATGACCTCTAGTTCTAGAGCCAGCCATATCAAAATATCGATCCCTATCCACTCTATCATAACCATGAAGGAATTTAAAGACTGTCACCATATCCCCCCTCACTCTTCTAGCTTCCAGTGATGGTAAGTCTAATTCCCTCAGCCTCTCATCATAACTGAGATTGCGTATTTCTGGCACCAGTTTCGTGGCATGTCTTTGAACTTTTTCAAGCTTAGCTATGTGCTTTTTCAAGTGCGGATTCCAAAAGGGGGCTGCATATTCGAGTTTGGGCCTCACATAGGTTACATAAATATTTCTGAGCATTTCCTTGTCCATGTGCCTGAAGGCTACCCTTACATTTGATAAGAATGCATATGCTGCCCTTACTATGCCATTTATATGTATTTCTGGAGACAAATCTGCCAGTATGTTTACTCCTAGATCTCTCTCATTTTCTGTCTCTTCAAGTTGTACTCCAGCCACCGAGTAGTCAAGCTTGGGCCTTCTTGCACTTGTACCCATTCTCATTACCTTACATTTTGAGGTATTGAATTTCATTAGCCACTTTTCTGACCACTCATGCAGATTATTTAGATCCTCCTGAAGTTCTCTACCATTGTTCTCGTTTTTTACTTTCTTCACAATCTTTGCATCATCTGCAAACATATTCATGAATGAATTTACACACTCTGGTGGGTCATTTACATATACAAGGAACAAAAGTGGCCCTAAAACTGAACCCTGTGGAACTCCACTACTAACTCTTCTCCATTCAGACACTGAGTGTCTTACTCTAACCCTCTGTTCCCTTCCTTCTAAGTAAGTTTTTATCCATTCCAAAACATTTCCACCTATGCTAGCCATTGATTGCAGCTTCCTAATAAGTCTCCCATGTGGGACAGTGTCAAACGCTTTCTGGAAGTCTAGGAATATGCAATCTGCCCAGCCCTCTCTTTCCTGTAAGATCTGGCTTACCTCATCATAAAACTCTAATAAGTTTGTTACTGTTGATCTACCTTCTCTGAAGCCATGTTGCCTCACTGACAAAAAGTTGAAGGATTCCAAGTGAAGAGAGATATGTTTCCTTAGTAGTTTCTCCATAACTTTGCAAACTATGCTGGTCAAGGAAACTGGTCTATAGTTCAGAGCCGTATCCCTCCTTCCCTTTTTGAAGATAGGTATCACATTTGCTTGTTTCCAGCATCTTGGAATCTCCCCCGACTCCAGTGACTCCTTAAATATGATACTTAGTGCCACTGATATTGTGTTTGCGCATTTTTTTAAGCACATGAGGGGATATGTCATCAGGACCTGTAGCTTTATGAACATCTAAATCCATCAGCGCTTTGCATACCTCTGTGGCTGTAAGGTTGATGTTCTCTAATACCGGCCCTTGAGCTTCTATCACTGCAATCTGAGGGGGTGGGGTATTTTCTACTGTAAATACTGACTGAAACTCCTTGTTCAATTCTTTGCAGATCTCTTCATCCGTCTCAGTGATGCTTCCATCCGCTATCTTTAACCTTAAAACCTGTTCTTTTACCTTCAGTTTTCCTCTGATAAAGCTGTGGAAAAGCTTGGGATTTTCTTTAGCCTTCCTGGTGATGTCCCTCTCATAGTCTCTCTCTGCCTCTCTCCTTTTACTTAGGTAGTCATTTCTTGCTCTTTTGTAGGTTTGCCAGGCATTTATGTTTTTTCTCCTCCTATACCTTTTCCAGCATTTGTCTCTCCACTCCATAGCTCTTTTACACCCATTATCGAACCATTTCTCTCTGGCATGAATTACACCTACTTTGGTGACAGGTATGCAGCAATCTACTATCTTCCCATATTTCTCACAAAAGATGTCATACATTTCTTGTACAGATTTGTTGTAAAATAAGGTTCTCCAGGCAATAACTGCAAAAAGCTCATTCATTTTGATGTAATCTCCTTTCGGATAGTTCCGTCGTCATGTCCTCAGTGCCTCTACTCTCAGGAAGAATGTCTTCAATGATATACTCCATCAACAACACACAGTGGTCACTCTTTCCAATTGGTGGTTCATACTCAATATTTTCAATATCCAACACATTATCTGTGAACACTAGATCAAGTAGTGATGGCTCATCCCCACCCCTGGCCCTTGTTGGTTCCATTACATGTTGGTGTAGGAAATTCCCTTGTACGCAATCTAGGAATCTTGCCCCGAATGAGTCCTCACCACTGTGTGGGTCAAGATTTATCCAATCTATCTCTTTATGATTAAAGTCTCCCATAATCAAAATCCTACATTTTTTTTCCCATGCCATGTTAACAACTGAGTTTATGACTTCAATAGTACCTATATGACTTTCCTCATAAACTTCAAGCCTATTTTGGTTCCTTGGTGGGTTGTATACAACAGTTATTATAATGCTCTCTGACCCAGTATTTATGCGAGCAACAAGAAATTCCTTGAACTCACTTTCTATAGCCAAGTTTATTTCTTCAACTTGAATCCTTTCACTTATGAGCAGTGCTATCCCTCCACCAGTCCTCTCAGATCTTTCAACCCTTAGTATTCTGAAGCCCTTAGGAAAAACTGTGACACTGTTTATGTCCTCACTCAACTTAGTCTCTGTAATTGCTACTATATCTGCCTTACTGTTGTGAATCCTATCTTTTTATTCTACTGCCTTACCAGCTAATCCATCAGCATTTGTGTATAACAATCTTAATGAGGTCCCATCCCCTGATCTTCTGTCATTATCTTCTTTATCTCCCCTTTGTCTGGAAGAACTCTGTAACGAAAGTTTTCTTCTGTTCTTCATTTCTTTCATCATTTAACCTTCTTGCCTCTTGCAACAAGTTTTTGATCTTTCCCATCTCTTCCTGTGTTCTGTATCGTCTAATGAACACTTCTTTGAATTCTTGAAGGTCTTTTAGACTTTTTTTTCTCAACAATATTTCCCTAAATGTTTCCCCTCTCTCAAAGGTTACTTTTGTTGGTCTCGGCTTTCCTTCCCTCGAATATGTGTGTGTGTGTGTGTGTGTGGGGGAGAGAGAGAGAGAGAGAGAGAGAGAGAGAGAGAGAGAGAGAGAGAGAGAGAGAGAGAGAGAGAGAGAGAGAGCAGTATTCTCCAGATATCGTTTTTCAAAGATACACCGAAAGGTTTGTTTACAGTTTATGAATATGCTTCCCACTGGAAGATAAGAAGGAACGTCTAACCTTCACTCCCCAGCGCCAACATTTCTCTGTCTACCCTCATTCTAATTGTAATTAATAGTGACAGAAAAAAGACAAACAATGTCATATTCTCCACTTGGAATGCTGAAGTTTGCTATATACCAAAGCACTTTAAGCTCAGTTGAAAAATTCGTTTATTATTATTATTATTATTATTATTATTATTATTATTATTATTATTATTATTATTATTATTATTATTATTATTATTATTATTATTATTTTTATTATTATTATTATTATTATTATTATTATTATTATTATTGTTATTATTGTTATGCTTGAAAGATATAGTATATTGCTTTTAATGCAGTCACTTGTAAGTGTATGGCAATATGAAGTTGCCAATCTGCCATGTGTTAATACTGTTATTTCTTCCAGGGCTTACAGATTTAGCTGTCAATGCTCGGCTGAGTCTTGGGGAGACCAGTGTCATTACGGAGGCCTTTGCAATAGTACCAATGTACGTGACAGGTGTAGTAACCGAGGAGAATGCAGGTATGTCATTGTCTGATAGGTGCTCTCATGGTATGCACCCTACCACAATGTGTGTTAGTTGCCTTGAATCAGAATTCACTTTACAAAGACATGAACTAAGCAACCATGCAGCTCAACATATGGATAGGTTAGGCTAGGTAACAAATTTTAAGCTCAACGTTTACATATACGTTTACAAAAGTCGCAATCCCTTTTTTATGGGCGTGGCTGAATCAAAGCAAAAATTTGACTCTTAATGGAAGGAAATCACAAAGGGTAAGATTCCCAGTCCCTCGCTCTGCCCCATGTATTCGACCTTTTTGATGCTCAGGGAAACACGTAGTAGGTAGTCTTACCCCCATGGGCATATTACACTAGAAAATTTGCTGTAGATTAAATAGTGCAATAGCATATCATGATGACTGTACAACACATTTTTAATGTCTAGTTCTTTAAGCTCTGTTTGCAAGTTAATAATTATAAAAAAAAAAATGAAAAGTTTCAGAAAGACGAACGTATGTATTGGAGGCATACTTTAATTTATTAGTCTATTTTTTTGAATTGAAATTCCAGTAGTCGTCAGATTAACTGGTGCAGGCTATTAGTTATCAGACTGTATGAATCAAGTGACATGAAAGGTTATCTAGAAATGGTATGACGCATTAACAGATTATTAGCTAAACAATCTTTTTGTTTTAAGTTTATTTTCATTATTATTATTATTATTATTATTATTATTATTATTATTATTATTATTATTATTATTATTATTATTATTATTATTATTTTTATTATTATTATTATTATTATTATTAGTAGTAGTAGTAGTAGTAGTAGTAGTAGTAGTTGTTGTTTTTGTTGCTGTTGTTGTTATCATCCAGTCATTAAGCCCAGCTAGAAATAGTCAAAGACTATAAAGCAAATGGCTCCAGCAGGTGTTGCAGCTTGGTAAAGTAGAGGAAAAAGAGTGGAAAAATATTAATTAAGATTGTAATAAATGATCCATTTTAGTATTGCAGTACTGTGGTCGATTTTACGTCACGGACTCCCTTTCCCACTAAGGGCTAGGACGATGCCTTCTTGCGAAGGACTTTGGTTTTGACATGTGTGATTGTTACCATGAGTGCATGTTCTTGCTCTCTGACCTTGGCAGGCCACGAACCCTCGACTTGACGCCTAAAAGTCGCGAATGATGCCACTTTGCCATGGCGACCACTATTTCAGTATTGCAGTTATGGCATTATTATAGTGTTCCATAGGCCTCTAATGAAATAAAACAGAAAAATTGAATTATATTAAATCTTGGCCTAATCATTTTTCAATGAAAGTAGGGAAAGATAATTGCCCGTATCGGGCCGGGCACCAAGAAAACATAATACACAGAGAAACAGAGATGTGGAAGGTTGTGACTTGTGAAGGGTTAATAAAAAAAGGTGTAACGAATACGCCAGAATATTATGTGTAGATGTAGGCATAGGCAAAGAACCGCAACTAAAGGAAGACTTAACATCGAACTGTCCCGGACATTTCTACTTGAGTCCAAAATTCGTTCAATTGTAGTATCTCATGGAGATATATTAGCGTAAGCAATTATACCATTAAATGTAATGGGATATTTATTAGTAATTAAAGTTAATTCTTGTGACAAGGTTTGGGCATTGATACATCTACGAAGTTTAGTAACTGCAATTTGAATAGAAGTTCAGCATACAGAAATTGTGATAATTTTAATATTAAAATTTTCAGTTAGTTTTCTATTCTGATATCTGCAAACCACAAGACTGATCTGGTCATAAATTCTTCCGAAGGTATTATAAGTAATGATACTAATTAAAATAGGCAATATTGACACATATATATGGTACATATACTGTTTGATGATGAAACGGTTTTACGTCACACAATCACTTTTTTATTAAGGGCTAGGACAGTGTGTTCTTTTGGACTTTGGTTTTGGCAGTGTGACCGTTACCCTGAGTAAATGACTTTTCTATCCCTCACCGTGGCGGGTCTCGAACCAACGAGCAGCCGAATCAAAGTCGGCCACCTATGGTATGTTTAGTGTAATGACCTTAATCCCCCTTGTAGGTTAGGTGACCGGGTTATAGCACAAGCATTCACATGAAGGTAATACTCTTCGATCACTCCTCTTAACTCTTTGGGGAGAAAGGTCTGCCACAATTACCCCCACTTTGGTCACACATAGGGTTAGAGGGCAAAGATATTCTGCAATGAGGACTGAAAATAGCAATTTGTTTACCCCCCAAGGCTTCACTTTATGGTAAGTCCTTCCAGAAACATCTATACTGGACAAGAAACTATAACAGTCCTTCAGTTTTATAATTATTCCACAGGAAAAAAACAGTTACCATGAAAGAAGAACCAGTTTCGTTCTAAAATGTAAGGTACGAATTCTCTACCCCATCAACAACAAATGAAATTTGGCGGTGACTTTATAGGAAGCAATGTAGGCCAAAGTGAGCTGCAGCTTCCATAAGAGGGTGATGGTGGAATATATTCTTCTGAGGTGTCTCTGGAACCCCACAGTTTCCTTCTCCCCGAGTTGTCTTCTACAAAAAAAAAGATATTTATATTTAGCTGGTGGCTCATTCGTGGGATCAATATTGGTTTTGCCCTACTTTTCATTCAACAGGCATGGAGAATCCCGCACTGCTAGCTTTAGGTGCTAAATGATTCTCCATCTGAAAAGCCTTTATTATAGGTAATTCTCAGTGATAACTCCTAGCAGCCTTGGACCCCCTCCAATCTTTGATATGACTGTGTTGAATCTAAGTTTACAAGTACTTGCAGATATTGTTCCTTCTTTATTGGCATTTTCTAATGAGTGTGACACCAGGGCTGGCAAAGAATATTGCCCTTATTGGGCAGAGGCACCAAGAGAACTTTGAGGAAAAGAAAAATGTATCAGCCTTAGGGCATGGCAGAAATAAGAGAATGATAAACAGTAAGAGAAGACAGCTTGATTGAATAGTCAAAGTAAAGAAGATATAGAAATATGGTAGGATTAGACACTGAAATGACGATAGATATGCTTTTTGAAGGAAGGAAAGATATAAGATTAAGGGAAGACAGACGAAGGAAGAGAGTTCCAGAGTATTGAGGTGGAAGGAAAGAAGTAGTCACTGCACTGACCAATCCTTGAGCTGCAAAGCTCTACACAGTACCTGTGTGACAAGGCCACTTACTGTGTCTTAAATGACCTCACTAGAGGGGGACTTTTGCAACCTGCCAACTCATCAGAGCAGTTTTATATATATTGCCATGTCAATAGATTCTTTCTCACTGTTCTACAAGAAAAAATGGTTATATACTCCTTGTCATCTCAGCAGAGTGGAGATCATCCTCATGCGTATGTGATCTCAAACTATAGAGAATAGTAGATTACTTAAGAAAAAGTGACATAGCCACCTCCAGTTAATGGTAATTTAGCTCATTTACATTTTACATATCCAGTTCAGCTTAATATCATATGCGAACACATAGGAATCATTTCTATGCCGATCATTTAGTTACCAATTCCAGTTCAGGTTGAAATCTCATAAGAACACTTTAGTATGATCTCTATGCTGCTGAATTGACAGGGCAGAGTGAAAACAGTGTCTGTGAATTGTCTGTACAATTACAATTTCTTCTTACAGAAAGCAACTCAGTGAAAAGGAGTCTACAAAAATCTATCTATCTATCTTTTGTCCTTTCTTGCATTCCATGTCTCTGCACAATGCTGTCAGCACAATCACACCATCGTATATCCCTCTCTTTACATTCATTCCTAAATACCTATTTCTCATCACACTTTTCAACCCACCTAGACATTTAATCGCTTCCTTCACTTATGACTTGCCTCTGCATTGATTCATTGCATCCACAAAATCAGCTACCAGTACTGTGTCACCAGCAAATATCAACTGATTCACTTTCAACCACCTTCCATTCTGACCTACTAATTCCAAGCTTATGTCTAGCACTTTTTCATTTACTTCCGAAGCCACTCCAATGCCCTATTACCAGTGGTGTTCTACAGGGCTCTGTTCTATCATGTACTCTATTCCTTCTCATTATCACCGATCTTCTTCAGTACTCATCCTCCTCTCTTCTTCACGCTTTTGCTGACAATTCAAATGTTCATTTTTCCTCTGCTTTTTCTTCACAGCCTTCATCTCTTACTTGCATTCAGTCTCATATCACCTTTCTTCTACATTCAACTTTGATTTGCAAAGGATATCTGAGTGGGGCACTAAATTATAGTTAAATTTAATGCTTCCATGACACAGTTTCTTACTATCTATTTATCTTATCCTGATAGCCCAATTGTCTTCAAAACTAATGAAAATTTACTTTCTTAAATCTATTAACATATTAGGAATCCAGACATCCTCTAACTTGAATTAGAGGAATCACGTAATCCACTGCATCCAAGAAACTGTGGGGTTCTGATTTGTTTTTGGCATTACATTTCCTCTTTTCGTTACTTAAAATCTATGAAGGTTTTATCCATCCCTGTTGAGAATACTGCTCGCACGTCTGGGGTACTTCTTCATATACTTATATCCTTGATAGCACTGAATCTAAGGCGGTCAGACTCACTAATGACCCTTTTCTTTCTTTTAATCTGGATTCTCTTTCTCTTCGCCATATGGTATCATCCCATTCTCTTTTCTATCACTTCTACTTCCATTGCTGCTCTGATAAGTTGGCGAGTTGCTTCCTTCCCCACTGCAGAGGCCACGTAACACTCGCCAAGAGGCCTCGTCTTACAAGTACTGTGTGGAGATTTGTAGCTCACGGATTGGCCGGTGCAGCGACTGCTTCTTCCCATCTACCTCCAGACTCTAAAACTCTCTTCTCCTTTCTGTCTTTCCTAATTTTCATAACCTCTCTCTCTTCACAAACCGGATCTATTCGTCATCTCAGGGCCAAGTTCTCCGTATCTATAGGTCCTCAGTAATTTGACTATTCTTTCAGCCTGTTCTTTTCCTAGTATGTATCATAACCTCATCCCTGCTTTGTCTTTGACTTTTTACTTTTCTTCATCTTAATATTTTCTTTGTGCCTGGGCCTTTATTGATGAAGGCAATTATCTTGCTTGTCCTCGTGTAACACTCATAAAAAAAGCAATCATAGCAACATTATACGTTGATATAACCCCACTATTATTCAAAGTAATCACTCATGCCATTCCCTACTTCAACATATGCTCTAATATTTGCGTAAAATCTTTTGGCTGCATTCTACATTCTTCCACTTATTCCATACAATCGCAATACACTCCATAACGCCTCTCAATCAAGCTTGTCATGCACTTTCTCTAAGTCCATATAGAAAGGGTTTTCACCTTTCTCTAAAACTTCTCACACACCTATCTCACCACAGACACCTAATTCACACATCCTCTTCCTCTCATGAGCTCACATTGCTCTTCCCCGATTAGTCTCTTAGTGCTTTTTCTAATTCTCTCGATCAAAACTCTGCAATATACCTTACCATCTACACTTAACAAAGTAATTCCTCTAAAATTATCACAGTGTTACTTATCTTCCTTCGTCTTTTAATGTGAAACTACACGTGCATTCAATTGGAGCCCTCTGTTTCCTGAAACGTACAGTTAACAGCCTCACCATCCTTTCCACAACTGTCCCCTTGCCTTTTGACAAACATTCCACATGACACCCCTCTATCTCTGGTGATTTACCTGCTTTCATTACTTTCAATGTAATTTGTACCTCCTCTTTTGTTATCTCACTATCTTTCTTCCCACCTGTTTCTACAGAATTTGCTTGGCAAATGTATTGAGGAGGTTAAGACTACTTCCTCCGTGTTCCCCTGTGTGTCGTAAAAGTCGACTAATTGGGGCAGAGTGGGGGAACTGGGAATCACCTCCTCTGTATTTTTATACTACGAGTGACCCAGAAATGCGAGGGCATTTTGGCAAGAAAGATCATGCCAGAACCCTAGTAATTGGGTCTCTGAATGTGAGTGATTGTGGTGTAAATGAAAGTAAGAGTGAGGTGATAGGGAGTATGTTTGTGGAGAGAAAGATGGATGTACTTGCACTGAGCGAAGCTAAGATAAAAGGGAATGGTGAGGTGACATTTTGGAGTGTGCTAGGTATGGTGTCTGGAGTTGAGAGTGGGAGAGGAAGAGAGGGAATGTCTCTGTTAGTAAGTGAAGAGATGAATAAGTGTGTGATGGAATGGAAAGAAGTATCATCTTGAATAATAGTGGCTAAAATGGGGCTGGGGTACGAGGTTTTGGCGTTTGTGAGGACATATGGCCTGGGAGTGAGAGAAGTGAAGAAGAAAAGGAAGAATTTTGGATGAAATTGAACGAGTGTAGAAGACATGGAAATGAATGTGAATGTGCTGTTAATGTGAGATTTGAATGCTAGAGTATGGAATGAGCCAGGGGATGGTGTAATTGAGAAGCATGGAGTACCTAGTGGGAATGAGAGTGGAGAGAAAATGACAGAAATGTGTATTGAGAGAGAGATTGATTGCTAATATTGTATTTAAAAAGAAGGATATACACAAGTATACATGGGTCAGAGTTGATTCTGGAAGAGTAGTTGACAGAGCATTAACGGATTGATGTGGAGGATGGGAGAGTGGTTGGAAAAGTATTGGATGTGAATGTACTGAGAGGAGCTAGTGGTGGAATATCTGATTATTATTTAATGGAAAACAGAGTGAGAGTGGGAGAAAAGTTGAGAAAGAGAAGTGAGAAAGGAAGAGAGGTGCTAAAAATTAATGAATTTTATAAGAAAGAGAAAAGCTGTGAGTGCAAGGTAGTCTGAGGTATGTGTCGAATGTAATGAAAGAGAAAGTGGAGGAGGGAGTGGAGGAAGGAAGTGGCTGTTTCAAGGAGTAAGTTATAAAGTGTGCTAAGGAAGTCTGCAGAAGGTGACTAACTGGTGGAAGTAAAGGGAAAGGTAGCGAATGGTGGCATGAGCAGGTGAGTGCAATAGTGTCTGAAAAGAAGCAGGCAATCGAGCTATGGCTGCAGGTAGGTAGTGTAGATGCATATGTAAGGTATTGTGCAAAGAGGAGGTTAGCAAAGTGTGTGGTGAGGGAGGCAAAGAGAAAAGCTAATATAAGGTGGGGTAGATGCTTGTCTGAGAATTTTGAAAGGAATAAACAGATGTTTTGGAGGGAAGTGAAAAGAGTGAGGAAAGGTGAGTCTGGGAGGGAGGAGAAGGTGAAAGAAGCAGATGGGCGATTGCTAGTAGATGAAATAAAGCTGAGAGAGAATGAGATGGCTGAATATGTCAGGGATCTTCTTAATGAGGAAAATTATAGAGAGGCAGAGATTGTGGCTGTGGAAAACGAATGGAAAATGCCAATGTTAAGTGATGAGGATGATAGATAAGTATCAACAGAGGAAGTACATTTAGTATTGAGAGCAACAAAAGCAGGTAAAGCACCAGGAATATATGGGTGTCATGTTGAATGCTTGACAAAAGGTGGGAAGGCATTAGTAGAATGGATAGTTAGGTTGTTGAATGTATGTTTTAGGAAAGGGAGGTTCCCAGTTAATTGGAGGAGTACAGGTGTACTTTCATTTTACAAAGGGAAAGAAGATAAGTATGAGTGTAGTAGTTTTAAAGGAATTAGGTTGTTGAATGTTGTTGGCAAGGTATATGGAAGAGTGTTAATTGAGAGAATTAAGAAATGTATTGAGAGATTTCTTGGGGAAGAATAGTATGGGTTCAGGAGAGGAAGAGGATGTGTGGATCAGGTGTTTGTAGTAAAGTAGGTGTGTGAGAAATTCTTAGACAAAGGTAGGGACACTTTTTTTTTAGACTTAGAGAAAGAACCTGACAGGGTAGGTAGAGGGGGTTTTGGAGTGTGTTGCAACTGTATGGAATAAGGGGAAGTTTGTTGGATGTGGTGAAAATTTTTTACATAAATAGTAGAGCATGTGTGAGAGTCAGGAATGGTATGAGTGATTGGTTTTAGGTGAATGTATGGTTACATCAAGTTTCTGTGATGTCGCCATTGTTGTTTAATTGTACATGGATGGAATGGTAAGGGAGGAAATGAAAGAGTATTAGACAGAGGCTTGGAACTAGTGGATGAGGATGGAAGGTTGTGGAAATTGAATACTGTACTGGTGGCTGATACTAAGAATGAACTGAATCATTTGATTACTGAGTTTGTTAGGGTGTGTGAAAGAAGGAAATTGCAGGTGAATATTGGTAAAAGTAAAGTCATGAGATGCACAATGAGCGTTGATGTTGGGAGATTGAATGTAGGAGTGAGTGGTGAGTTACTTGAAGAAGTTGAGAGTTTTAAATATCTGGGGTCGAATATATCAAGGAGTGGATGAATGGAAGCAGAGATAAGTCATAGAGTGAAGGAAGCAAGTAAATGTCTAGTTGGGTTGAAAATTGTAATGAGAAGTAAATATTTGGGAATGAATGTAAAGAGAAAGATATATGAAGGTGTGATTGTACCGACAGCATTGGAACAGAGACTTAAAATGCAAGAGAGGATGCAAGGAACAAGTTGAATGTAATGGAGAAGAGGTGTTTGAGAAGTATGATTGGTACATCTAGGATAGAGAGAGTAAGAAATGAGCTAGAGAACGAGTGTTGGAATGAAGCTGTCAGATAGGATGGATCAGAGTGTTCAGTTGGTTTGGACACATGGAAAGGATGAGTAATTAACGAATAGTGAAGAGAGTGTGGAGAGCAGAAGTGATTGGAGTTAGATCAAGAGGAAGACCTAGAATGAGATGGATGGATGGTGTGAAAAGGGCATTGAATGCAAGTGGAATGTTAGTGGAGCAGGGAAGAGTGTGTGCAAGAGATAGGAATGAGTGGAAGAGGGTTGTTTTTAGATGACATGGGCCAAAGGGATTTCTAGCACCTGCTAGTTCAGTGAACTGTGATAGACGAGTGTAAGGGGAGTTGACATGTGATTAAGTCGTGGGAATAAACCAGCTATGGCTGTTGGGCCTCACTGTAGAATATCCTCGCCCGTCTACCTTGTGGATAATTCAAGCAGGGTGGAAGGAAATGTGGCAACCCTTTATCCCCAAGGAGCTGAGAGGAGTGGTTGAGGTATGTGTGGATCGTGGTGAATGCGTGTATCTTGGCTCGGCCACCCTCTTACAAGGGTGAATGAGGCCATGTGCATATGTATGTATGTATGTATGTAATTAAGAAGATACAAGATTGTCAACCACTTGTGAATGAAGATTCAAAACAGCAGTTCTGAAGATTGGAGAGTGTATCTGAGGCTCTTTGGATTCATAAATGAGAACTCCTGATAATAAGAGCTTTTCAACCAGAAACTACTTCGGCAGGTAAAGCTTTTTAGTAGTAACTTGGGAATCTCCCTACTAGGTGACGTATAGGAAGTGCAACACCAGCATTGGCCCTACCAGTAAACCACCAGTTGTATGTGTGTATCTAAGGTTTTGAACATCTTTATGTTTGGAAAATGAACCAAAGGTCTTTGAGGATAATGCAAGCTACGTTGACACTAATCCTAAAATTAGCTCATGGAGAGGGAATATTAAATATAAGGGAGGCTATGACGGAAACCTAGCAAGAGGCGTGTTCGAGTATAAAACATTGTATCATACATTTTTTAATTTCTTCCCCCCCCCCCAATGCATTATAGCTACTCATAAGATGCCAGAGATTATAAACCTCAAGGAACCTGTATTAATGTCAGGAATTTAATTTTCAAACGCTTTCCTATAGTAGAGAGAAATACCTGTTTAATGAAAAGACGTATCAAACTAAAAACTTACTCTGAGACACAGATTGATATTTAAAATCGGATGAACACATAGGATTAATGTTGAGACTTTTGCTCTTGAGTGATGGTCTTTGTCTGGAAGGACTAATTCAAAGAGAACTTTGAGAAGTCTGCAAGATTAAGAGGATATTCCTATTGTAGCAAGAATACCTCCTTCATGATTCCCTGCATGTCATAAAAATAATCTAAATGAGGGTGGAACGATTGGATAAGGAATCCCTTTCTTTGTAGTTTCCTCCCACAAAGAGTCAAGTTTTTGCTTTGATTCAGCCACCCTTCCACTCAGGGGAATTATGGTTTTTGCATGTAAATAGATAGAAAAGAGATTTAGACAAGGAATTTTCATAATAATTTCATGTACTGGTAAAGAAACTACTAATATAATAGTATGCAACAAAATTTTAAGTTATGCTTTATATCAAGCTCATTAATATTGAAATTTGGAGTATCTCTTTATTGCGTATTAGAAATTACTTGCACCACCCAGCCCTTCTTATCTATCATAAGAGGTTGGATGACCCAGTCTATGATGCATGTTCAGAATGTAAAACCTCACATCATACAGTCAAATTTCATAATTGAAGAATGCACTATTTACAACCATATGAACCAACAATACACCATACACTCCCTGAATGCTCTGTGGGAAAGCTCAGGATCAGCAGTGGCCTTCCTTAGTTTCTCGGGCTGTTAGACCAGGTAGTCTAGTAAAACGACGATAATAAAAATAACTACTTTTCAAAAGTACTAAACTGATTTAATAATTATTTTCAGGTATACAGGAGGTCAGAGCATGTGCATATGTGATGAGGGATACCATGGGAAAGTTTGTCATCATCACTACTCTTCCATCTCAACCACTGATACCAGTAAATAAACTGTACCGTTTGTATGTGTCACAGCTAGTCCTCATTGGAATAGGGGTGAATATAGATTTTTGGGGGCTATAGGATTAAGACCGGATGCACTTTCTAACGCCCTGCAATGGGATCAAACCTGCAGTAGCCCTTCCTAACTAGGACACTACTACTGAGCCACAAATACCAGTAAATACAGTTTTAAAATATATAAGGTGGTGAAAGATCAAAATTCCAGAAAAAGTAACATTCTTGTTGGATCTCATATCATCTTAGTTCACCAATAGTAAAGCTTCTATGTAGAAGCGGGGCCCTTGATGAGAGATACTGGATGAAGCAGATTGTGAACTAACATCTTGGTGGCTTTGAATTAGATACCAATGAATTTTTAGTTTAGAAAGTCTCTGAAAGACACAACTGGATATTTGGAAAGGGTCTCAGTTCGATAGTTATGTATTGATCAGTTTAAATAAATGGGACATTCTTATATTCTGTGGTGTAAATAAACATTAAGGCGTCTCTGAACTGGAAATCAGTTTATATTTTGTTGAAAAATTCTGTGAAAGATTCCAATCACAGGGGATATGAAAAATGTCATAATTTGATATTTTATGTATTGGTCAGAGATTAAATTATTAAAATATTCTCATTATATGTGATACGAATTATCATTCGACATCTCTGAATTGGAAAGCAGTTCAGTTTGTGTTGAGAAATTCTGTAAAAGATGCTCATCACAGGAGATATGGTAGAGGTCTTAATATAGTAGTTCGGTTGTCTGTCATAGTTTAGATTAATGGAATATTCTCATTTCCTGTTATGTAGTAAGAGCGGTGAAGGATAATGATGAGCAGGCAATCTCTTAAAGGCATGCATTTGTATACATTACTAATAAAATAAGAAACTTAATGTGATAGTTCAACTAATGGAATTTTTGTATGATAGATTTGTTGTCTCTGTAGGGCTTGTATTTGAATGCGTTCAACTTAGAAAGCAACAAACTTAATTACGTAGCTCCAACCTTTACTGAGTCCACCTCCATTCTAATGTGAACTTACTGTGACACATTAAGCGGTGCTTTCAGTGTTTTATAATCTGAGTGACAATATACATGATATGGTAGATACTAAATACGTTCCATGGTGGATCAGCTTCTTTACTGGTTATTTATCACTGAGCAGCTAATCATAAAAATTCTGCTGCTTTTCCCTCCTTTATTAAAGGATTAGGATTAAAGTCCGTCTACTACACTCGGCATCTTTTAACGTAGATGCAAATTCTTTTGGGGAGGGGTTATAGAGAAAGGAACTGCTTATATTTGGGATACTTTCACTTTCAGTTTTGAAATCACCTTTTATAAAAAATTGGGCTACACAATTAGCCCCCAATCATTTCAGCAAGTAAACAGTGTAAACTTACTGCCGATACCAGAATTCGACTCTAAGACTATTCTGAAGTCCTACCTAATGCCACTGAGCCAGGGTGACAACTAACTCCCGGCTTTGCACAGGCCACATAGAAACTCAAGGCTTTTGCACATATTTAATGGAATTTTACTGATATTACCTAAGTGCAGGCACTCTCCTTTCAGCGACATCATCCAAGTCACATACCTCGCGCTTACTCGGTTTATATAAATTCAATCATTTAAGCAAGTAATAACACTTGTAAACTGTGGCTATATGAGTGAACGGTCTTATATTTCATTACTGCCAGCTCATCTGTTAATTAGTACATATTACACATAGCTGACGACCAATTTGGCTGTTAGAGCATTAGAACAAAATATGGTGTTGTGAACAAACCACTTGGTGAACGGGGTGGTTTGTGGTGAAAAGCGAATGATAAGTCTTCTCAAAGTTTAGTTCAATACTATATAGTCATTCATGTATCAGCCATTGTAGTGTAGCAGCCTCATACCCTGTCAGTCGTGTATCAGGCTCATACCCTGTTAGTTGTGCATCAGCCTCGTACCCTGTTAGTTACACAAGTTTAATGTCTCCCTCGTTTGCCCAGGTGTATAGTCTCTTGTATATATATGTATATATGTTCTCGTAATAGACTTTAAGGTCAGAACTGGGTGTTTCCTTCAAGAACCTTTATCAACATGGTGCAATGACTATATCATTATCAAATGGTCCTCCAACAAGCCAGTTAGTGAATGGGATGGTTTATGATGAACAGCGATTGATAGTCTTTTTCAAAGTTTAGTTAAATACTATATAGTCAGTTGTGTATCAGCTTTAGTCATGTATAAGCCTAATACCCTGTGAGTCGTGCATCAGCCTCATACACTGTTAGTCATACATTAGCCTCGTACCCTGTTAGTTAGGTCTGTTTGCCCAGGTATATAGGCG
>JAXCGZ010004538.1:5000-17500 GCA_037179515.1 Halocaridina rubra
TGCTCTACTTTGGAATGAACGCATTCTATCTGAATGCCACTATGTTCATATTACAGATTTCCCAACCTCACTCTTGGCTTCATTTTCGCATTTAAGTCAATTCCCAATCTCATTCGGGTCATAAAATAACCAAAGAAGCACAATACATATGTGAAAACATGAATCATATTTTACCCCGACTGGGACTCGAACCTAGGACTTATAATTACTAAGTCAAGGTGCTACCAACTACACACCACAGAAGGTTTAAAAGTAATCCAACCTTCTAGCTTATATCTGCTATACTTAGGAATGAACGCATTCTACCTGAATGCCACTATTTTCATATTACAGATTCCCCAACCTCACTCGTGGCTTCATTTTCGCATTTAATTCAATTCCCAATCTCATTCGGGTCATGCAATAACCAAATAAGCTCATTACATATGTGAAAACATGAATCATATTTTACTCCGACCGGGACTCGAACCTAGGACTTATAATTACTAAGTCAAGGCGCTACCAACTACACACCACAGAAGGTTCAAAAGGAATCCAATCTTATAGCTTATATCTGCTATATTTAGGAATGAACACATTCTATCTGAAAGCCACTATGTTCATATTACAGATTCCCCAACATCACTCGTGGCTTCATTTTCGCATTCAATTCATTTCCCAATGGTTATTGTATGACCCGAATGAGATTGGGAATTGAATTGAACATAGTGGCATTCAGAGAGAATGCGTTCATTCCTAAGTACAGCAGATATAAGCTATAAGGTTGGATTCTTTTTAAACCTTCCATGGTGAGTAGTTGGTAGCGCCTTGACTTTGTAATTATAAGTGCTAGGTTCGAGTCCCAGTCGGGGTAAAATATGATTCATGTTTTCAGATTTGTAATGTGCTTATTTGGTTATTGTATGACCCGAATGAGAATGGGAATTGAATTAAATGCGAAAATGAAGCCACGAGTGAGGTTGGGGAATCTGTAATATGAACATAGTGGCATTCAGATAGAATGCGTTCATTCCTAAGTATAGCAAAAATAAGCTATAAGGTTGGATTCCTTTTAAACCTTCCATGGTGTGTAGTTGGTAGCGCCTTGACTTAGTAATTATAAGTGCTAGGTTCGAGTCCCGGTCGGGGTAAAATATGATTCATGTTTTCACATATGTAATGTGCTTATTTGGTTATTGTATACCCGAATGAGATTGGGAATTGAATTATTTGCGAAAATGAGCCACGAGTGAGGTTGGGGAATCTGTAATATGAACATAGTAGCATTCAGATAGAATGTGTTCATTTCTAAGTATAGTAGATATAAGCTATAAGGTTGGATTCCTTTTAAACCTTCTGCGGTGAGTAGTTGGTAGCGCCTTGACTTAGTAATTATAAGTGCTAGGTTTGAGTCCCGGTCATGGTAAAATATGATTCATGTTTTCACATATGTAATGTGCTTATTTGGTTATTGTATGACCCGAATGAGATTGGGAATTGAATTCAATACGAAAATGAAGCCACCAGTGAGGTTGGGGAATCTGTAATATGAACATAGTGGCATTCAGATAGAATGCGTTCATTCCTGAGTATAGCAGATATAAGCTATAAGGTTGGATTCCTTTTAAACCTTCCATGGTGTGTAGTTGGTAGCACCTTGACTTAGTAATTATAAGTGCTAGGTTCGAGTCCCGGTCGGGTTAAAATATGATTCATATATATATATATATAAATATATATATATATATATATATATATATATATATATATATATATATATATATATATATATATATATATATATATATATATATATATATATATGTATATATATATATATATATATATATATATATATATATATATATATATATATATATATATATATATATATATATATATATATATATATATATATATATATATATATGTATATATATATATACATATATATATATATATATATATATATATATATATATATATATATATATATATATATATATATATATATATATATATATATATATATATATATATATATATATATATATATATATATATATATATGTATATATGTCTATATATATATATATATATGTCCATATATATATATATATATATATATATATATATATATATATATATATATATATATATATATATATATATATATATATATATATATATATATATATATATATATATATATATATATATATATATATATATATATATATATATATATATATATACATACATATATATATATATATATATATATATATATATATATATATATATATATATATATATATATATATATATATATATATATATATATATATACAATTATATATATATATATATATATATATATATATATATATATATATATATATATATATATATATATATATATATATATATATATATATATATATATATATATATATATATATGAATAAGTACAAACGGTTAGCATACAACACTAAATAGTAAGAAGGCCCATCAGTGAAACAAAACTTATAAAACAATGCTATATTTCGGATCCTAACTGGATCCCTTCTGAAGCACTACTCAGTTGTGCTTGAGAACGGATCCAGTTAGGATCCGAAATATAGCATTGTTTTATAAGTTTTGTTTCAGTGATTGGCTTAGAACATAAGAATAGAGGACACTGCAACATGCCTACTGGCACACACGATGCAGCTCCATTTTTGAATTGTATTTTCAGCATGTCTAACCTATTCTATTCTACTCTACTTATTTATTCTATTTTTCTGTTTATGATTTTTCTAATAAGCACTAACCTATTCATACCCACCCTACCTCTGTCATATGTCTATCTAATCTACATTTGAAGGTGTCTAAGGTATTGGCATTTACTATCCTACTAGGAAGCTTGTTCCATGCATCAGCTACTCCATTACCAAACCAATTTTTACCAATTTCCCTTCTGAACCTAAATTTATCAAGCTTAAATCCATTATTACGAGTTCTGGTTTGATCATGAATTTTTAAAACTTTATTAATATCCCCCTTGTTAATCCCTTTAAACTATTTATACACTTCAATCATATCCCCCCTAACTCTTCGCCTCTCTAAAGAATGTAGATTAAGTTTTTTTAATCTGTCCCCATATGGGAGATTTCTGATATTGTGTATCATCTTGGTCATTCTTCGCTGCACTCTCTCCAAGGATTCAATTTCCATTCTATAATAGGGTGACCAGAATTGCACAGCATAATCTAAATGTGGCCTAACTAATGCAAGATAGAGCTGCAAAATAACTTTTTCCGTCCTATTGCTGACGCTTCTTGAGATAAATCCTAAAATTCTGTTTGCTTTATTTCTGACTGCTGTGCATTGCTCTCTTGGCTTAAGACTACTACTCACAAGAACTCTCAAATCCCTTTCACACTGAGAACTCATGATTTCATGGTTATTTAGCTTATAACTAGTATTGTCTTTTATAGTACCCATTTTAACTACTTTACATTTTTCAACATTAAATTCCATTTGCCATTTGTCCGACCATTCAGATAATCTATTTAGATCTTCCTGTAAAGCATGAATGTCTTCTTTTCCATTTATAGTTCTACCTATTTTAGTGTCGTCTGCGAATTTACTTAGGTTACTACTGATATCCCATTCCAGATCATTTAGATATATGATGAATAATAGGGGACCCAGTACCGAGCCTTGTGGTACCCCGCTAGTAACCGAGCCCCACTCTGATTTCTCTCCATTTATGCAAACCCTCTGTTTTCTGTCTTTTAACCATTGTTTGATCCATCTGAGCACAGCTCCTCCTATACCATGAGCTTCCAGCTTTTTAACTAATCTTTTGTGAGGAACTCTATCAAAAGCTTTGCTAAAATCTAGATATATTGTATCATATTCTTTGCCACAATCTACTGCCTCGTAAACTTCTGAATAAAAAGACAGTAAGTTTGTAAGGCACGAAAATCCCTTAAGAAACCCGTGTTGTGAAAGTTTTATCAGTCTGTGTAATTCTAGATGTGCCCTTATTTTATTTGCAATTATGGATTCTAGAATCTTACCCACTGTTGACGTTAAACTTACCGGCCTATAATTATTCTTTTTAAAACGTTCTCCTTTTTTAAATATTGGTACCACATCTGCCAATTTCCACTCCATGGGTACCGATCCTAATTTTATTGAATTATTAAATAATGCAGTTAGAGGACAACTAAGCTCTTCCTTGCATTCCTGTAATATTCTAGCATATATTCCATCAGGTCCCGGAGATTTATGAGCCTTTAATTTATCTCTTTCTTTTATTACCTCCTCTCTCGTAATATTTATTGAACTAAGTATATTATCGGGACTGTCTCTGTAAATGGATTCTACTTCCGGAATATTTTCCAAGTTTTCATTTGTAAATACATAAGAACATAAGAACATAAGAATAGAGGACACTGCAACATGCCTACTGGCACACACGAGGCAGCTCCATTTTTGAATTGTACTTTCAGCATGTCTAACCTATTCTATTCTACTCTACTTATTTATTCTATTTTTCTGTTTATGATTTTTCTAATAAGCACTAACCTATTCATACCCACCCTACCTCTGTCATATGTTTATCTAATCTACATTTGAAGGTGTCTAAGGTATTGGCATTTACTATCATACTAGGAAGCTTGTTCCATGCATCAGCTACTCTCTCTCTCTCTCTCTCTCTCTCTCTCTCTCTCTCTCTCTCTCTCTCTCTCTCTCTCTCTCTCTCTCTCTCTCTCTCTCTCTCTCTCTCTCTCTCTCTCTCTATATATATATATATATATATATATATATATATATATATATATATATATATATATATATATATATATATATATATATATATATATATATATATATATATATATATATATATATATATATATATATATATATATATATATATATATATATATATATATATATATATATATATATATATATGAAGCCACACACACACACACACACACACACACACACACATATATATATATATATATATATATATATATATATATATATATATATATATATATATATATATATATATGTATATATATATATATATATATATATATATATATATATATATATATATATATATATATATATATATTTATATCTATCTATCTATCTATCTATTATACACACACACACACACACACACACTCACAGACACATATATATATATATATATATATATATATATATATATATATATATATATATATATATATATATATATATATATATATTATATATATATATATATATATATATATATATATATATATATATATATATATATATATATATATATATATATATATATATATATATATATCTATATATCTATATATATATATATATATATATATATATATATATATATATATATATATATATATATATATATATATATATATATATATATATATATATATATATATATATATATATATATATATATATATATATATATATATATAAATAAGTACAAACTGTTAGCATACAGCACTAAATAATAAGGAAGCCCATCAGTGAAACAAAACTTATAAAACAATGCTATATTTCGGATCCTAACTGGTTCCCTTCTCAAGCACAACTGAGACAAAGTAACAAAGAAGGAGGAGACATAAACAAAAGGACTCATGAGACCTGAGGGATTAAAAGTTTTTTTATGATAACAGGACAGGTCTAATCCAAACGAATTATCCTCAACAAAGAAGCCTCCAAGATCATTAAACCATTAACAAAGAAAAATGTTAATCCTTAAAATGATAAATGATCTGAAAGAAGATAGCCTCCAACATATTATTATAATTAAAAGAATATTAATAAATATGCACATATAGATATACACATGTAACAATATCTGTACACACATCCCCAGAAGAACATAAGAACATAAGAATAGAGGACACTGCAACCTGCCTACTGGCACACACGAGGCAGCTCCATTTTTGAATTGTATTTTCAGCATGTCTAACCTATTCTATTCTACTCTACTTATTTATTCTATTTTTCTGTTTATGATTTTTCTAATAAGCACTAACCTATTCATACCCACCATACCTCTGTCATATGTCTATCTAATCTACATTTGAAGGTGTCTAAGGTATTGGCATTTACTATCATAAGAACATAAGAACATAAGAACATAAGAATAGAGGACACTGCAACATGCCTACTGGCACACACGAGGCAGCTCCATTTTTGAATTGTATTTTCAGCATGTCTAACCTATTCTATTCTACTCTACTTATTAATTCTATTTTTCTTTTTATGATTTTTCTAATAAGCACTAACCTATTCATACCCACCCTACCTCTGTCATATGTCTATCTAATCTACATTTGAAGGTGTCTAAGGTATTGGCATTTACTATCCTACTAGGAAGCTTGTTCTATGCATCAGCTACTCTATTACCAAACCAATTTTTACCAATTTCCCTTCTGAACCTAAATTTATCAAGCTTAAATCCATTATTACGAGTTCTGGTTTGATCATGAATTTTTAAAACTTTATTAATATCTCCCTTGTTAATCCCTTTAAACCATTTATACACTTCAATCATATCCCCCCTAACTCTTCGCCTCTCTAGAGAATGTAGATTAAGTTTTTTTAATCTGTCCTCATATGGTAGATTTCTGATATTGTGTATCATCTTGGTCATTCTTCGCTGCACTCTCTCCAAGGATTCAATTTCCATTCTATAATAGGGTGACCAGAATTGCACAGCATAATCTAAATGGGGCCTAACTAATGCAAGATAGAGCTGCAAAATAACTTTTTCCTTCCTATTGCTAACGCTTCTTGAGATAAATCCTAAAATTCTGTTTGCTTTATTTCTGACTGCTGTGCATTGCTCTCTTGGCTTAAGACTACTGCTCACAAGAACTCCCAAATCCCTTTCACACTGAGAACTCATGATTTCATGGTTATTTAGCTTATAACTAGTATTGTCTTTTATAGTACCCATTTTAACTACTTTACATTTTTCAACATTAAATTCCATTTGCCATTTGTCCGACCATTCAGATAATCTATTTAGATCTTCCTGTAAAGCATGAATGTCTTTTTTTCCATTTATAGTTCTACCTATTTTAGTGTCGTCTGCGAATTTACTTAGGTTACTACTGATATCCGAATCCAGATCATTTAGATACACGATTAATAATAGGGGACCCAGTACCGAGCCTTGTGGTACCCCGCTAGTAACCGAGCCCCACTCTGATTTCTCTCCATTTATGCAAACCCTCTGTTTTCTGTCTTTTAACCATTGTTTGATCCATGTGAGAACAGCTCCTCCTATACCATGAGCTTCCAGCTTTTTAACTAATCTTTTGTGAGGAACTCTATCAAAAGCTTTGTTAAAATCTAGATATATTGTATCATATTCTTTGCCACAATCTACTGCCTCGTAAACTTCTGAATAAAAAGACAGTAAGTTTGTAAGGCACGAAAAACCCTTAAGAAACCCGTGTTGTGAAAGTTTTATCAGTCTGTGTAATTCTAGATGTGCCCTTATTTTATTTGCAATTATGGATTCTAGAATCTTACCCACTGTTGACGTTAAACTTACCGGCCTATAATTATTCTTTTTAACTCGTTCTCCTTTTTTAAATATTGGTACCACATCTGCCAATTTCCACTCCATGGGTACCGATCCTAATTTTATTGAATTATTAAATAATGCAGTTAGTGGACAACTAAGCTCTTCCTTGCATTCCTTTAATATTCTAGCATATATTCCATCAGGTCCCGGAGATTTATGAGCCTTTAATTTATCTATTTCTTTTATTACCTCCTCTCTCGTAATATTTATTGAACTAAGTATTTTATCAGGACTGTCTCTGTAAATGGATTCTACTTCCGGAATATTTTCCAAGTTTTCATTGGTAAATACAGATAAGAAATAATCATTTAAACATGTACACATCACTTTATCGTCATCTGTGATATGGCCATTGGCTACTTCAATTGGTCCGACTTTTTCCTTAAATTTTGAATGATAATGTTGATAAAACCCTTTAGGATTTTCTTTAGCTTCTCCTGCTATTCTAACTTCGTATTTTCTTTTCGACTCTCTAACTATCTTTTTAACTTCCCTGTTTAACTGTATATATTGCTGCCTCACCTGCTCTTCACCTCTTTTTAGTTTCCTGTATATTCCTCTTTTAATACCTATAAGATTCTTTATTCTATTGTTCATCCATTTAGGGTTATTTTTTCTTGATCTGCAATGTTTCATGGGAATATAGTCTCTCTGACTATTCTTAAGAGTCATGACAAAATTGTTATATTCCTCATCCAAATTTATATTAACTGACGGACTGCTGTTCTTTCCTGTGAGAGAATTTAATGTATTGATCTTATCTTGTGATAATCCTTGGCATGTGGTACTCAAATTTTGGGGTAATCCGATACCTGGGACCTGACCTGCTGGATTAACTACCCACATCTGTACCCCAGAAATCCCTTCCCATACCTCATTAGATAATTTAGTTTTTAAGCCCTCAAAATCTCCTGCTCTAAAGTTTGGAACAATATTCTTATTTTCCTTTATAGTTTCCTTGAAAATGATGTTAAATCTAATGGAATCATGGTAACTGTTACCCAATTTTTCACCAACTTCTAAATTTGTAACCATATTCTCTATATTACTAAGAACTAAATCTAGTGTGTTCACCCCCCGTGTTGCTTCAAGTACATGCTGAGAAAGGAAATTGTCTTCTACTACTTCCAAAAAGTCCTTAGAGCTGCTATCACCTGTTATGGTTTCCCAGTTAATACGTCTAAAATTAAAATCGCCTACAATGCAAACTCTATTTGACCTGGTCACTTTAGAAATTTCATCATATATAACTTGCGACTCCATATTGTCTAGATCAGGTGGTCTGTAGACCACTCCTACAACTAGACTTTCTATATTATTTTTAATTTCAACCCATAAGGTTTCTGAATTTAGATTTGTCTTAATTCCAGACTTAATGCAGCTTCTGAGGCTATCTTTAATATACATAATTACCCCTCCCCCTCTTCTATCTGCACTACGATCTGCATTATAAAGTTTATATCCTGTAATTATGTACTCACCTTTAAGGTGTTTGCTTTCTAAATTAATCCAACTTTCACTAACGCATATTATATCCGGTCTCTCACTACATACTATGGCTCTCAGTTCTTCTATCTTGTTACCTAAACTACGGCTATTTGTATAATATACTTTTAAACTTTCTCTAGCTTTACCCTTCTTGTGACTATTCTTTTTGTTAATATTTGTTCTATGTAACAAACGGTTCTTATCCTTAGACTCCCTGTTATTTGACCCACTATTTACTGAACCCTTACTGACTAATTTCTCTGCACAAGTATTATTCATTTCATTATTTGTGTCTAACAAAACCCCCCTACCTCTCTGTCTATCATACCAGCCAATACCGAGACACCTGAATTAGAAAGATGCACTCCATCCCTTGCATACATATGCTTACGACTAGTGAAGTGATCCCACCCGTCTATAAAACCTATATTATTCTCCCGACAGAAGACTTTCATCCTAGCATTTACTCCTATAGCTCGAGTGTGGGGGGGGTTTTAACGATGCTAGAGTGTTTTTTTAAGATTCTGTTTTACTAAGGGGACTCAAAGTACCGAGCTCGGTTAAGAGCTCACAAACAGACAGGACAGATATTTGTACTTGAACACCCCATGCCTAATACCATTAGTCGGTTAAATGAAACTCAGAATTCAACTTTCTTTTAATTTTGGAAATGCAATGACATTAAAAGAATTGAATTAAATTTCTCAAATTAAATTTTATGAAATGCTGCCTCGAATCCCGGAGGAGGTGAGTATGAGTTCGTTTCCCGGCACCACGGACGTATGCCAAGACTTTGGCCTCAACTCGATGATTACCTCTGTCACACAGGCAGAGTAGAATACAGGACACTGCAATTTCAGAAACAGAAATGACACACTGTTTATAATGGGAAACTGAAAGCATGAGCACACATATAATGAGTTTCCAATGTCATTACACTGGATGAATATATATAGGTTATTCACAGCTAACCAGAAATATTTATGCTACCATAATAGCATACAAAACATTAATTCTTTACTGGTTTTAAAGAAAATAATATATTCACAATAAATGAAGAATAAGCAAGACAAATACAGTACTGTATGTATTCCTTAAATTGTGGGCAACCAAAAAAGTTGCAATGCTTATTCCTGATATGAAATTAATATGGTAAAACACTCTATTTAGGATAAAGGAAGAATCTACGAGATAAATACAGTATTCATTCACTTTTAGTTATCAAGAACTTTGCAATGAAAAAAAGGGTGCAAAACCACCTTTTGAGGTATTTGCAACTTATAACTCAAAGCACTTTATCCCCAACATATGAAGAATTAGCAAGATAAATACGGTATGCATTCATTAAATTGTGGTTAACAAGAAATATTTGCATAGGCAACTGGGAAAAATTACCTTTTGAATATTTGCAATTTTGTTTTTTGGCAAATAGCTTTATTGACGAGTTTTTGAAGTAAAACACTTTATTTACGATGATAGAAAGGGGTGAAATGAAATTAGAATTTATTAGGAAGAGAGATAGATTTTTACGGGCTCATAACTAGTCTTCAGAGGATGAGATTTTCGTTTATCACATTCAGTGAAAAGAAACTTCTCAGCAATATATATATCAGCTGTAATTTACAGGTTAAGGAATTAACTTTGGCATGTGAGATTCCAGTGTGGTAATCTACAAAATTTCGTGTGACTGGGAATGGAATCTGAGAATAGAAATCCATAAGATTTATCCGGTAACGAATGTAACTAATTCTCGAAAATAAACCAATTTGCTTGACCCACGAGCTTTACCATACACTATCCCTCACCTTGTTGTGCTAGATGAATTCCTTGTTGTGCTAGATGAATTCCTGTGAAGATGCCACGTAATTAATATTGAAAATAAACTTAGACTACCCAGGCGAGATGTTGCCTCTGGGCAGTCTCGGCGCCAAAAGAGAGCGTCTCCTTGTTGTGCTTCGTGACGTCATCTGTAGGAGACATTCCTAGAGCAGTAATTGGCTCTGATTTCATTTTAAGGACTATTTTAGTGGTGGTCCCTGGCAGGCAATTAAAGCAGAGATGCAAGGGAGAGACAGTATTTTTAGGTGCAACAAGTGGAAGCAAATAAAATAAAACGAGAATAATAATGAAAAGTTAGGTTACTGGTTATTCTTTTCTTAATTTTCTTGGCTCGTTACAGACAGAAAAATAGGAGCAGCCTTTATATTGGGGCTATACTTCTACACGTACAAGAAGAGTAAATAAGCTATTTAAAATTAGCTATAAGCAAAAATACAAATTGCAAATAATCATAATCTGCGAAAGTCAAGAAGTGGGAATTAATTTTTTTAGTTAGAAAATAACAGTTATATTAAAGGGAATTATTTTAATTTTTTTAGTTAGAAAATAACAGTTATGTTACTAATTTATTTAATAAGGCATCTAACAGCCTCTGTTGACATTGAGCGAAACACTCTGTCACATCGAGACCACCACTCTGAAATTTGGCTAAGCCTAGGGAGAATACCACACATCACAGGAACTGCACCCCTTTTCCTGATCTTATCCAGGGCTTGTCTATACAACCTAATCAGCTCTTCACTTCTACCATCCTGCACGTCATTTCCCCCAGCTATCAAACAAACAACATCTTTTTTCTCAATCCAGCTATTTATTGACTCACCCACCTTCTTCATACCTGCTCCAGGGAAAAAATATTTTCCTCTAACTCTATGCCTGAGTTTCCTGTCTACATATCTGCATAGTGAATCCCCTACAATTACCAAAGAACAAGACTTATTCGGAGGATGGGTTACTCCGACCTTGGGAGACTTACCTAGGCTCTTGACCTGAGAGCTTTTCCCACTTCCATTTTTACGATCGCTAGTACACCTATCTGACTCTATGGTTCCTGAAGAATTACTGCCGCCACTGTCACATTCATCTCTAAGTGAACTAAATGAATTAATAACCTGTAGTCTAAAAGTATCATTTTTCTTAAGAACCATCTTCGTTGAACCCTTATTCACAACTTTCCAGTCGTCTTCATTATTCAATTGTCCCTTCCTGGTTAACACCTCTACTTTACCTCTCAGATCCCTGTTCTCTTCAGCTAAGGATCTGACCTCCTGCCTGACTGCGGCCAACTCATTTCTTAAATTAAAAATGAGTTTGCTTGCGTCAGACGAGGACAAATCCCCAGCACAGCTACAAACAGCACCAACAACGACACCACCACCAACAACACTACCACTAACACCACCAGCACAAAGAACACCACCACTCTCCATTGTACTAAGTATGGTCAAGACTAGAGCTACTGGAAGCACGTCCTCACTAGATGAACCCAGGAACTAAACTGGGTATATATATATATATATATATATATATATATATATATATATATATA
>JAXCGZ010004538.1:22500-35000 GCA_037179515.1 Halocaridina rubra
CTTTTTGGAAGTAGTAGAAGACAATTTCCTTTCTCAGCATGTACATTGAAGCAACAAGGGGGGTGAATACACTAGATTTAGTTCTTAGTAATAGAGAGAATATGGTTACAAATTTAGAAGTTGGTGAAAAATTGGGCAACAGTGACCATGATTCCATTAGATTTAACATAATTTTCAAGGAAACTATAAAGGAAAATAAGAATATTGTTCCAAACTTTAGAGCAGGAGATTTTGAGGGCTTAAAAACTAAATTATCTAATGAGGTATGGGAAGGGATTTCTGGGGTACAGATGTGGGTAGTTAATCCAGCAGGTCAGTTCTCAGGTATCGGATTACCCCAAAATTTGAGTACCACATGCCAAGGATTATCACAAGATAAGATCAATACATTAAATTCTCTCACAGGAAAGAACAGCAGTCCGTCAGTTAATATAAATTTGGATGAGGAATATAACAATTTTGTCATGACTCTTAAGAATACTCAGAGAGACTATATTCCCATGAAACATTGCAGATCAAGAAAAAATGACCCTAAATGGATGAACAATAGAATAAAGAATCTTATAGGTATTAAAAGAGGAATATACAGGAAACTAAAAAGAGGTGAAGAGCAGGTGAGGCAGCAATATATACAGTTAAACAGGGAAGTTAAAAAGATAGTTAGAGAGTCGAAAAGAAAATACGAAGTTAGAATAGCAGGAGAAGCTAAAGAAAATCCTAATGGGTTTTATCAACATTATCAAACAAAATATAAGGAAAAAATCGGACCAATTGAAGTAGCCAATGGCCATATCACAGATGACGATAAAGTGATGTGTACATGTTTAAATGATTATTTCTTATCTGTATTTACAAATGAAAACTTGGAAAATATTCCGGAAGTAGAATCCATTTACAGAGACAGTCCCGATAATATACTTAGTTCAATAAATATTACGAGAGAGGAGGTAATAAAAGAAATAGATAAATTAAAGGCTCATAAATCTCCGGGACCTGATGGAATATATGCTAGAATATTAAAGGAATGCAGGGAAGAGCTTAGTTGTCCACTAACTGCATTATTTAATAATTCAATAAAATTAGGATCGGTACCCATGGAGTGGAAATTGGCAGATGTGGTACCAATATTAAAAAAAGGAGAACGTGTTAAAAAGAATAATTATAGGCCGGTAAGTTTAACGTCAACAGTGGGTAAGATTCTAGAATCCATAATTGCAAATAAAATAAGGGCACATCTAGAATTACACAGACTGATAAAACTTTCACAACACGGGTTTCTTAAGGGTTTTTCGTGCCTTACAAACTTACTGTCTTTTTATTCAGAAGTTTACGAGGCAGTAGATTGTGGCAAAGAATATGATACAATATATTTAGATTTTAGCAAAGCTTTTGATAGAGTTCCTCACAAAAGATTAGTTAAAAAGCTGGAAGCTCATGGTATATGAGGAGCTGTTCTCAGATGGATCAAACAATGGTTAAAAGACAGAAAACAGAGGGTTTGCATAAATGGAGAGAAATCAGAGTGGGGCTCGGTTACAAGCGGGGTACCACAAGGCTCGGTACTGGGTCCCCTATTATTCATCGTATATCTAAATGATCTGGATTCGGATATCAGTAGTAACCTAAGTAAATTCGCAGACGACAATAAAATAGGTAGAACTATAAATGGAAAAGAAGACATTCATGCTTTACAGGAAGATCTAAATAGATTATCTGAATGGTCGGACAAATGGCAAATGGAATTTAATGTTGAAAAATGTAAAGTAGTTAAAATGGGTACTATAAAAGACAATACTAGTTATAAGCTAAATAACCATGAAATCATGAGTTCTCAGTGTGAAAGGGATTTGGGAGTTCTTGTGAGTAGTAGTCTTAAGCCAAGAGAGCAATTCACAGCAGTCAGAAATAAAGCAAACAGAATTTTAGGATTTATCTCAAGAAGCGTTAGCAATATAACGGAAAAAGTTATTTTGCAGCTCTATCTTGCATTAGTTAGGCCCCATTTAGATTATGCTGTGAAATTCTGGTCACCCAGTTATAGAAAGGAAATTGAATCCTTGGAGAGAGTGCAGCGAAGAATGACCAAGATGATACACAATATCAGAAATCAACCATATGAGGACAGATTAAAAAAACTTAATCTACATTCTCTAGAGAGGCGAAGAGTTAGGGGGGATATGATTGAAGTGTATAAATGGTTTAAAGGGATTAACAAGGGAGATATTAATAAAGTTTTAAAAATTCATGATCAAACCAGAACTCGTAATAATGGATTTAAGCTTGATAAATTTAGGTTCAGAAGGGAAATTGGTAAAAATTGGTTTGGTAATAGAGTAGCAGATGCATGGAACAAGCTTCCTCGTATGATAGTAAATGCCAATACCTTAGACACCTTCAAATGTAGATTAGATAGACATATGACAGAGGTAGGGTGGGTATGAATAGGTTAGTGCTTATTAGAAAAATCATAAAAAGAAAAATAGAATAAATAAGTAGAGTATAATAGAATAGGTTAGACATGCTGAAAATACAATTAAAAAATGGAGCTGCCTCGTGTGTGCCAGTAGGCATGTTGCAGAGTCCTCTATTCTTATGTTCTTATGTTCTTATGTTCTTATATATATATATATATATATATATATATATATATATATATATATATATATATATATATATATATATATATATATATATATATATATATATATATATATATGGATGGTTATTGCTACTTGAGGAAATTCAAAGAATATATATATATATATATATATATATATATATATATATATATATATATATATTTATATATATATATATATATATATATATATATATATATATATATATATATATATATATATATATATATATATATATATATATATATATATATATATATATATATATATATATATATATATATATATATGGATGGTTATTGCTACTTGAGGAAATTCAAACAATATATATATATATATATATATATATATATATATATATATATATATATATATATATATATATATATATATATATATATATATATACATTTATAGACACATATATATATATATATATATATATATATATATATATATATATATATATATATATATATATATATATATATATATATATATATATATATATATATATATATAAGAACATAAGAACATAAGAATAGAGGACACTGCAACATGCCTACTGGCACACACGAGGCAGCTCCATTTTTGAATTGTATGTTCAGCATGTCTAACCTATTCTATTCTACTCTACTTATTTATTCTATTTTTCTTTTTATGATTTTTCTAATAAGCACTAACCTATTCATACCCACCCTACCTCTGTCATATGTCTATCTAATCTACATTTGAAGGTGTCTAAGGTATTGGCATTTACTATCATACTAGGAAGCTTGTTCCATGCATCAGCTACTCTATTACCAAACCAATTTTTACCAATTTCCCTTCTGAACCTAAATTTATCAAGCTTAAATCCATTATTACGAGTTCTGGTTTGATCATGAATTTTTAAAACTTTATTAATATCTCCCTTGTTAATCCCTTTAAACCATTTATACACTTCAATCATATCCCCCCTAACTCTTCGCCTCTCTAGAGAATGTAGATTAAGTTTTTTTAATCTGTCCTCATATGGTAGATTTCTGATATTGTGTATCATCTTGGTCATTCTTCGCTGCACTCTCTCCAAGGATTCAATTTCCATTCTATAATAGGGTGACCAGAATTGCACAGCATAATCTAAATGGGGCCTAACTAATGCAAGATGGAGCAGCAAAATAACTTTTTCCGTCCTATTGCTGACGCTTCTTGAGATAAATCCTAAAATTCTGTTTGCTTTATTTCTGACTGCTGTGCATTGCTTTCTTGGCTTAAGACTACTACTCACAAGAACTCCCAAATCCCTTTCACACTGAGAACTCATGATTTCATGGTTATTTAGCTTATAACTAGTATTGTCTTTTATAGTACACATTTTAACTACTTTACATTTTTCAACATTAAATTCCATTTGCCATTTGTCCGACCATTCAGATAATCTATTTAGATCTTCCTGTAAAGCATGAATGTCTTCTTTTCCATTTATAGTTCTACCTATTTTAGTGTCGTCTGCGAATTTACTTAGGTTACTACTGATATCCGAATCCAGATCATTTAGATATACGATGAATAATAGGGGACCCAGTACCGAGCCTTGTGGTACCCCGCTAGTAACCGAGCCCCACTCTGATTTCTCTCCATTTATGCAAACCCTCTGTTTTCTGTCTTTTAACCATTGTTTGATCCATCTGAGCACAGCTCCTCATATACCATGAGCTTCCAGCTTTTTATCTAATCTTTTGTGAGGAACTCTATCAAAAGCTTTGCTAAAATCTAGATATATTGTATCATATTCTTTGCCACAATCTACTGCCTCGTAAACTTCTGAATAAAAAGACAGTAAGTTTGTAAGGCACGAAAAACCCTTAAGAAACCCGTGTTGTGAAAGTTTTATCAGTCTGTGTAATTCTAGATGTGCCCTTATTTTATTTGCAATTATGGATTCTAGAATCTTACCCACTGTTGACGTTAAACTTACCGGCCTATAATTATTCTTTTTAACACGTTCTCCTTTTTTAAATATTGGTACCACATCTGCCAATTTCCACTCCATGGGTACTGATCCTAATTTTATTGAATTATTAAATAATGCAGTTAGAGGACAACTAAGCTCTTCCTTGCATTCCTTTAATATTCTAGCATATATTCCATCAGGTCCCGGAGATTTATGAGCCTTTAATTTATCTATTTCTTTTATTACCTCCTCTCTCGTAATATTTATTGAACTAAGTATATTATCGGGACTGTCTCTGTAAATGGATTCTACTTCCGGAATATTTTCCAAGTTTTCATTTGTAAATACAGATAAGAAATAATCATTTAAACATGTACACATCACTTTATCGTCATCTGTGATATGGCCATTGGCTACTTCAATTGGTCCGACTTTTTCCTTAAATTTTGTTTGATAATGTTGATAAAACCCATTAGGATTTTCTTTAGCTTCTCCTGCTATTCTAACTTCGTATTTTCTTTTCGACTCTCTAACTATCTTTTTAACTTCCCTGTTTAACTGTATATATTGCTGCCTCACCTGCTCTTCACCTCCTTTTAGTTTCCTGTATATTCCTCTTTTAATACCTATAAGATTCTTTATTCTATTGTTCATCCATTTAGGGTCATATTTTCTTGATCTGCAATGTTTCATGGGAATATAGTCTCTCTGACTATTCTTAAGAGTCATGACAAAATTGTTATATTCCTCATCCAAATTTATATTAACTGATTGGCTGCTGTTCTTTCCTGTGAGAGAATTTAATGTATTGATCTTATCTTGTGATAATCCTTGGCATGTGGTACTCAAATTTTGGGGTAATCCGCTACCTGTGACCTGACCTGCTGGATTAACTACCCACATCTGTACCCCAGAAATCCCTTCCCATACCTCATTAGATAATTTAGTTTTTAAGCCCTCAAAATCTCCTGCTCTAAAGTTTGGAACAATATTCTTATTTTCCTTTATAGTTTCCTTGAAAATTATGTTAAATCTAATGGAATCATGGTCACTGTTGCCCAATTTTTCACCAACTTCTAAATTTGTAACCATATTCTCTCTATTACTAAGAACTAAATCTAGTGTATTCACCCCCCTTGTTGCTTCATGTACATGCTGAGAAAGGAGATTGTCTTCTACTACTTCCAAAAACTCCTTATAGCTACTATCACCTGTTATGGTTTCCCAGTTAATAGGTCTAAAATTAAAATCGCCTACAATGCAAACTCTATTTGACCTGGTAACTTTAGAAATTTCATCGTATATAACTTGCGACTCTATATTATCTAGATCAGGTGGTCTGTAGACTACTCCTACAACTAGACTTTCTATATTATTTTTAATTTCAACCCATAAGGTTTCTGAAGTTAGATTTGTCTTAATTCCAGACTTAATGCAGCTTCTGAGGCTATCTTTAATATACATAATTACCCCTCCCCCTCTTTTATCTGCGCTACGATCAGCATTATAAAGTTTATATCCTGTAATTATGTACTCAGCTTTAAGGTGTTTGCTTTCTAAATTAATCCAACTTTCACTAACGCATATTATATCCGGTCTCTCACTACATACTATGGCTCTCAGTTCTTCTATCTTGTTACCTAAACTACGGCTATTTGTATAATATACTTTTAAACTTTCTCTAGCTTCACCCTTCTTGTGGCTATTCTTTTTGTTAATATTTGTTCTATGTAACAAATGGTTCTTATCCTTAGACTCCCAGTTATTTGACCCACTATATACTGAACCCTTACTGACTAATTTCTCTGCACAAGTATTAATCATTTCATTATTTGTGTCTAACAAAACCCCCCTACCTCTCTGTCTATCATACCAGCCAATTCCGAGACACCTGAATTAGAAAGATGCACTCCATCCCTTGCATACATATGCTTACGACTAGTGAAGTGATCCCACCTGTCTATAAAACCTATATTATTCTCCCGACAGAAGACTTTCATCCTAGCATTTACTCCTATAGCTCGAGACCACCACTCTGAACTTTGGCTAAGCCTAGGGAGAATACCACACATCACAGGAACTGCACCCCTTTTCCTAATCTTATCCAGGGCTTGTCTATACAACCTAATCAGCTCTTCACTTCTACCATCCTGCACGTCATTTCCCCCAGCTATCAAACAAACAACATCTTTTTTCTCAATCCAGCTATTTATTGACTCACCCACCTTCTTCATACCTGCTCCAGGAAAAAAAATATTTTCCTCTAACTCTATGCCTTAGTTTCCTGTCTACATATCTGCATAGTGAATCCCCTACAATTACCAAAGAACGAGACTTATCCGGAGGATGGGTTACTCCGACCTTGGGAGACTTACCTAGGCTCTTGACCTGAGAGCTTTTCCCACTTTCTTTTTTACGATTGCTAGTACACCTATCTGACTCTATGGTTCCTGAAGAATTACTGCCGCCACTGTCACATTCATTTCTAAGTGAACTAAATGAATTAGTAACCTGTAGTCTAAAAGTATCAGTTTTCTTAAGAACCATCTTTGTTGAACCCTTATTCACAACTTTCCAGTCGTCTTCATTATTCACTTGTCCCTTCCTGGTTAACACCTCTACTTTACCTCTCAGATCCCTGTTCTCCTCAGCTAAGGATCTGACCTCCTGCCTGACTGCGGCCAACTCATTTCTTAAATTAAAAATGAGTTTGCTTGCATCAGACGAGGACAAATCCCCAGCACAGCCACAAACAGCACCAACAACGACACCACCACCAACACCACTACCACTAACACCACCAGCACAAAGAACACCACCACTCTCCATGGTATAGGAGGAGCTGTTCTCAGATGGATCAAACAATGGTTAAAAGACAGAAAACAGAGGGTTTGCATAAATGGAGAGAAATCAGAGTGGGGCTCGGTTACAAGCGGGGTATCACAAGGCTCGGTACTGGGTCCCCTATTATTCATCGTATATCTAAATGATCTGAATTCGGATATCAGTAGTAACCTAAGTAAATTCGCAGACGACACTAAAATAGGTAGAACTATAAATGGAAAAGAAGACATTCATGCTTTACAGGAAGATCTAAATAGAGTATCTGAATGGTCGGACAAATGGCAAATGGAATTTAATGTTGAAAAATGTAAAGTAGTTAAAATGGGTACTATAAAAGACAATATTAGTTATAAGCTAAATAACCATGAAATCATGAGTTCTCAGTGTGAAAGGGATTTGGGAGTTCTTGTGAGTAGTAGTCTTAAGCCAAGAGAGCAATGCACAGCAGTCAGAAATAAAGCAAACAGAATTTTAGGATTTATCTCAAGAAGCGTTAGCAATAGGACGGAAAAAGTTATTTTGCAGCTCTATCTTGCATTAGTTAGGCCCCATTTAGATTATGCTGTGCAATTCTGGTCACCCTATTATAGAATGGAAATTGAATCCTTGGAGAGAGTGCAGCGAAGAATGACCAAGATGATACACAATATCAAAAATTTACCATATGAGGACAGATTAAAAAAACTTAATCTACATTCTCTAGAGAGGCGAAGAGTTAGGGGGGATATGATTGAAGTGTATAAATGGTTTAAAGGGATTAACAAGGGAGATATTAATAAAGTTTTAAAAATTCATGATCAAACCAGAACTCGTAATAATGGATTTAAGCTTGATAAATTTAGGTTCAGAAGGGAAATTGGTAAAAATTGGTTTGGTAATAGAGTAGCAGATGCATGGAACAAGCTTCCTAGTATGATAGTAAATGCCAATACCTTAGACACCTTCAAATGTAGATTAGATAGACATATGGCAGAGGTAGGGTGGGTATGAATAGGTTAGTGCTTATTAGAAAAATCATAAAAAGAAAAATAGAATAAATAAGTAGAGTAGAATAGAATAGGTTAGACATGCTGAAAATACAATTCAAAAATGGAGCTGCCTCGTGTGTGCCAGTAGGCATGTTGCAGTGTCCTCTATTCTTATGTTCTTATATATATATATATATATATATATATATATATATATATATATATATATATATATATATATATATATATATATATATATATATATATATATATATGCAAAATAAACTGTTATATCACAGCACAATATGAAGTAAAAAAAGGCCCATAAATAAAATACAAAAAGAAGCGAAGATGTACTATATATATTACGACTAGACTCCAGTCCTCTTCAGGTACAAATGAATTGATAAATACAGAGCTGTGGATAAAGGTGGGGAGAGATGCTAGCTACGATTTCCAGGAGGATTCACGATGGGATTATCTTCAAACCTCAGGTCAGGTGGACGGTCATTTGGCATAATCTTAATGAGGTCTTTTAATAATGCTTCATCCACAACGTCAGATCTCCACTGTCCATTTGATAAATTAAATGTTTCGGATATTTCTATAATGGCTGCTTCAAGTATCTCTCTCCTATATTGGCAATTACTCTTATATAGCAATGAGGACTCACTCCAATTAATAGGGTGCCTAGTATCTCGCATATGCACGAATAAAGCAGAACTTTCAACACCATATCGTACTGCTCTTTTATGCTCGGAAATTCTCTGGCCTAGCGAACGACCAGTTTGACCTATGTAGGATTTATCGCAGGAACAGCAATCAATTTTATAAATCCCTGCTTCTAAAGCTTTTTTATTTTGATATACGTTAATAAGTGAAGAACCAATTGTTTTGGGATAATTAAATATAAAAGGATTACTTCTGCCTAATTGATCACTAAGAATTTTAATATTTTCTAAATAGGGTATTTTAATTGTATTAGTAAAGTTCATTTTTGGCTGTTCTGTCGGCCCATTATAAAATATTTTGTTTGCTTTGTTAATTGCTTTTTCAATTACATACGCGGGATATATGAGACTTTCTAATTGTTGGCGGATTAATTTGAATTCGTATTTCAAATGGTGAGTGGAACACACTCTAAGACCTCTTAGGAAAAGATTGCATGCAACACCAGTTTTTACAGACAAAGCATGATAGCTTAGAAAGTGTATATAAGAGACAGAGAAAGTTTTCTTCCTATAGACAGTAAATGAGTATTTATTGGGTTCTCTAATAACTAAGACATCCAGAAATGGTAGCTTGCCCTCCGATTCCCATTCGGTTTTAAACTTGATGCTAGGGACTAAATCATTAAGTTTATTAAAAAATGTGTCAAATTCTCCCCAACAGGAGTCCCAGTATGAAAATATATCATCTACATATCGCAACCATATCATTTCTTTGGGCTTAATACTGAATAGAATCTCTGTCTCAAAAAACTCCATATACAAGTTAGCCAGAAGGGGGGACAAGGGGCTTCCCATACTACAACCAAATTTTTGCTTGTAAAAACTACCATTAAAGGAAAATACATTATTAGTGACGCATAACTTAAGTAAATCCATGGTTTTTCAAGACCTAGTGGAAAATGCTCGGCAAAGGGAATCAGTTTAACGCTAAGGAACTGTAAAACATTATCTACTGGAACTTTAGTGAACAGAGATTCTACGTCTAAACTAAGGAGCTTTACATTACTTAAGGGAATATTTGAGTTATTAATTTTTTTAATAAAATCTTCAGAATGTTTAAGATGAGATGAGGAAAATGAACCCAAGAAGGGGGAAAGCAGACTTGCTATTGAGTCATTGCGCAAACTTGAGAATGTTATCATAACCAAATCGGACAAAGACGGAAAAATTATTCTTCTTGATAAGGATTCATATATTGATAAAGCCATGGCACTTCTTAATGATGAAAATACCTATGAGAAATTAGTTAAAGATCCCCTGAGCACCATATCTGCAGATTTCTATAAATCCGTTCGCAAAATTGGTAAAAACAAGAAGAATATTGAATTGCTTGAATCATATAAAGTCACCAATCCCTCCCTTCCCTACTTCTATGGTCTTCCTAAAACTCACAAAGACGGCATTCCTTTACGCCCTATAATATCATGCAAGGGTTCTTTCATATATAATTTCCAAGTGGTTGGCAAGTCTGCTTTCCCCCTTCTTGGGTTCATTTTCCTCATCTCATCTTAAACATTCTGAAGATTTTATTAAAAAATTTAATAACTCAATAATAATAATAATAATAATAATAATAATAATAACGATGATGATAATAATAATAATAATAATAATAATAATAATAATAATAATATTAGAAATAGCAATAATGAAAATAATACTAATAATAATTAATAATGATAATAACAACACTAGTAATAATAATGGTAATAATAATAACAAATCTGATAATATTTTTTTTTTTTATGATTGTGATACCAGGCCGGGCAAAAATAAATAAATAAATAAGTCTACCATCATCAGGCCTGGGTACGAAGAAAACATAGAGAGAACCAGAGATCGGGAGTGTATTGTGACTTGTCAGATGTGAGGGGATAATAAGACATGTGCAACGAATATCCAAGAATATTCGGTGTTGATGTAGGCATAGAAAGAGAACCGTAACTAAAGGAAGACTTAACGTCGAACTGTCCTGGACAGTCTTATTTAAGTCCAATAGCCCCTTCAGTTATAGTACTGCAACGGGCAGTTGGTGCCATGGGCCAACCTACTACATGGAATATAATAACTATTTAAGTAATACTAACCAGATAATAAATAGAATTAACAACAGTACGACATAAAATTAACAACAGTACGACATTAAGAAAAATAATTATATAAACAGTAATCAAGACAGTTCAGAAAAAACAAAACGATAATATTAGAAATACTAACAATAATATTAGTTATGAAATGAAAAAGAATAAAGATGAAATAATAGTAATACTAAAAGAAAGGAAATACTTTATACAATTAGAAAAAAAAAAAAAAAAAAAAAAAAAAAAAATATATATATATATATATATATATATATATATATATATATATATATATATATATATATATATATATATATATATATATATATATATATATATATATATATATATATATACCAATTATGGCTAAAAAGAAATTAATAAGAAATGAAGAACTTATGTTATTTCTGAAATTTCATTTTTCAAACTTGAATCAAGCATACTTGATAATATGCGGTCAATTACATGTAAACTTTTACTTGATTTAATATCATGGTGCTCGGTTAAGTTAATTACTGCAGGTTTCAAGATGTTTCTAGTAATAATATCGTTACTTCTTACTAAGATAGAGGAACTGTTCCAGTCAATATTGTGATTGATTGTGATTGCAATCAGCATATTGCTTGAACAATGCACTGGAAGAATCACAGTTTCGAACATTATATTTATGTTGATTGATACGAATATTTAATGATATGCTATTCTGGCCTCCATAATACTTATCACAATCTTTACAAGGAATTTCATAAATGATATTAGAAGTGAAAACAAGACTATTTTTGATCAGCATATTGCAAGTATTTTTATATTTGAAAACTAAACTGGCATTTAATGTTCTCAAAATCTTGACTAAGCTATGACATCCCTGAAAAAAAGGGAATAATGTGTATATGTAGTAGATTGGCCCATGGCACCAACCGCCCGTTGTGATACTACAGCTGAAGGGTCTTTTGGACTTAATTAAGACTGTCCAGGGTAGTTCGATGTAAAGTCTTCTTTCATACATGGTTCTTTTTCTATGCCTACATCAACAGCAAATATTCCCGGATATCGTTACCATATTATCCCTTCACACATGACAAGTCACAACATTCTCCATCTCTGTTTCTCTATAATTTACGTTTTCTACGTGCCCAGGCCCGATGAGGGTGGATTTTTTTTTTTTTTTGCCCGTCCTGGTGTCACAATCATAAAAATAAATAAATATATATATATATATATATATATATATATATATATATATATATATATATATATATATATATATATATATATATATATATATATATATATATATATAT
>JAXCGZ010004538.1:40000-42384 GCA_037179515.1 Halocaridina rubra
TGACCACTAACTATTTAGCTATGAAAATCTTTTTTTTTTCTTTTTCAAGAACTTACCTCCATTTCTCGGGTTTCTGTAGCTACAAAATGTGGAGTGTCTCGAAGCAGATTCGCTCAATTTGCGGTCAAAATGCAGTATGCTCTCTTGAAGGACCAGGTGAGAGAAAACTGTGAGGAATATCAAGCCCAATCTGTCGTTCAGCACAGCCAAGACGTACTGCTATTGGCTGAAAGTGACGTGAGCATAATTGAGACACTTGATTGGCGTGTTGCCAAAAATGACGAATTAAGCACCCTGTTCATGTCCTTTGCCCGCTAAAGGGATATATATGAATGGTTATGACTACGTGTTTCTCGTGAAATAGAATCATATATATATATATATATATATATATATATATATATATATATATATATATATATATATATATATATATATATATGAATCATTTTTTACCCCGACCGGGACTCGAACCTAGGACTTGGGATTACTAAGTCAAGGCGCTACCACTACACCACAGAAGGTTAAAAGGAATCCAACCTTATAGCTTATATCTGCTATACTTAGGAATGAACGCATTCTAACTGAATGCCACTATGTTCATATTACAGATTCCCCAACCTCACTCGTGGCTTCATTTTAGCATTTAATTCAATTCCCAATCTCATTCGGGCCATGAAATACAAATAAGCACATTATATATGTGAAAACATAAATAATTTTTTACCCCGACCGGGACTCGAACCTAGGACTTATGATTACTAAGTCAAGGCGCTACCACTACACCAAAGAAGGTTAAAAGGAATCCAACCTTATAGCTTATATCTGCTATACTTAGGAATGAACGCATTCTAACTGAATGCCACTATGTTCATATTACAGATTCCCCAACCTCATTCGTGGCTTCATTTTAGCATTTAATTCAATTCCCAATCTCATTCGGGCCATGAAATACAAATAAGCACATTATATATGTGAAAACATGAATAATTTTTTACCCCGACCGGGACTCGAACCTAGGAATTAGGATTACTAAGTCAAGGCGCTACCACTGCACAACAGAAGGTTAAAAGGAATCTAACCTTATAGCTTATATCTGCTATACTTAGGAATGAGCGCATTCTAACTGAATGCCACTATGTTCATATTACAGATTCCCCAACCTCACTCGTGGCTTCATTTTAGCATTTAATTCAATTCCCAATCTCATTCGGGCCATGAAATACAAATAAGCACATTATATATGTGAAAACATGAATCATTTTTTACCCCGACCGGGACTCGAACCTAGGACTTAGGATTACTAAGTCAAGGCGCTACCACTACACCACAGAAGGTTAAAAGGAATCCAACCTTATAGCTTATATCTGCTATACTTAGGAATGAATGCATTCTAACTGAATGCCATTATGTTCATATTACAGATTCCTCAACCTCACTCGTGGCTTCATTTTAGCATTTAATTCAATTCCCAATCTCATTCGGGCCATGAAATACAAATAAGCACATTATATATGTGAAAACATGAATCATTTTTTACCCCGACCGGGACTCGAACCTAGGACTTATGATTACTAAGTCAAGGCGCTACCACTACACCACAGAAGGTTAAAAGGAATCCAACCTTATAGCTTATATCTGCTATACTTAGGAATGAACGCATTCTAACTGAATGCCACTATGTTCATATTACAGATTCCCCAACCTCACTCGTGGCTTCATTTTAGCATTTAATTCAATTCCCAATCTCATTCGGGCCATGAAATACAAATAAGCACATTATATATGTGAAAACATGAATCATTTTTTTACCCCGACCGGGACTCGAACCTAGGACTTAGGATTACTAAGTCAAGGCGCTACCACTGCACCACAGAAGGTTAAAAGGAATCCAACCTTATAGCTTATATATGCTATACTTAGGAATGAACGCATTCTAACTGAATGCCACTATGTTCATATTACAGATTCCCCAACCTCACTCGTGGCTTCATTTTAGCATTTAATTCAATTCCCAATCTCATTCGGGCCATGAAATACAAATAAGCACATTATATATGTGAAAACATGAATCATTTTTTACCCCGACCGGGACTCGAAGCTTGGACTTAGGATTACTAAGTCAAGGCGCTACCACTACACCACAGAAGGTTAAAAGGAATCCAACCTTATAGCTTATATCTGCTATACTTAGGAATGAACGCATTCTAACTGAATGCCACTATGTTCATATTACAGATTCCCCAACCTCACTCGTGGCTTCATTTTAGCATTTAATTCAATTCCCAATCTCATTCGGGCCATGAAATACAAATAAGCACATTATATATGTGAAAACATGAATCATTTTTTACCCCGACCGAGACTCGAACCTAGGACTTAGG
>JAXCGZ010004539.1:0-5000 GCA_037179515.1 Halocaridina rubra
CTGGGGTTGGCATTTCGGTAAATATTTAGAAGAGGGATTTATTCTCTAACAAAAAAAACTTTATTTTTCCGACAGTGCATTCTAACCTAACCTAACCCTATTGTCTCAGTGAGATCTATTATTCTGTTTATATAAAAAAAGCCATATTCCATTAATCCCCATACCTAAAATAATCCCAGCATTTCTTCCTCATCTTCAATCACCTGCTTCTCCAGTCGAAGGAGGTCCTCAGCAGATAACTCCTCTCCATGAGATTCCAGCAGCTTTATTACAACATTAGCCCCCAACTCCAACTTAGGCTCACTACTCAGCGCAAGAACGTTCTTAGTGACAGCCTCAACTCTCTCCCAAAAGCTATGAAAGTCATTCACAAACTGGGGACACAGTTTCTTCCATATGCCATTCAAGTTCGGCTGCTTAACTTCCTCCAAAGAATAAGTAATGTTCTTGACAGCTTGAAGAATGTTCTAAGACTTCCAAAACTCTTTGATCAAATTCTTATCCTTCTCAGTTCCCCTGAGAGCCATAGTGACTGTCCTTCGCAGGTAGTAGGCCTTGATATAGGCAATGACACCCTGAGCCATTGGCTGTAATAGGGAAGTGGTATTAGATGAAAAATAAAGTACCTTGACATTAGGATTAAAGTCATCCAAATGGGCAGGGTGACCAGGGGCATAGTCCAGCGCTAGCAGCACCTTAAACGATAAACCCTTGGAAGCACAGTACCTCTCCACTTCTGACATAAAATGACTGCTGAATCAGTCCTCGAAAATCTGAAGGGTTACGCAAGCTTTCTTGTTCGACTTCCAGATAACAGGTAGTTGATCCTTCCAAATGCCCTTGGATTTTCTGCACTGTACACCAACAAGTGGTTCAGCATGAATTCGCCTACAGCATTAGCACCCAAAAGCAAAGACTGTCTCTCCTTGCTGCCTTTATGACCTGGAGCTGTCTTCTCCTCTTTGGTGACAGACATATGACTAGGCATACGCTTCCAGAACAAGCTGGACTCATCCACATTAAACACTTGTTCAGCACGGTAAACCCCCTCTATAATTTTCTCAGCCAACACACTAGGAAAATCACATGCTGCTTTCTCATCACCACTAGCAGCTTCACTCTGCACCTTATGGTTATGCAAATAAGTATGAGCCTTAAAGCAACCCCTACTGGCCACAAACTTTTTGCTTTCAACCCCTTCCCCATTTTCCATTTTCTCAGCATTAAACATTAGGCCACTAAGCTGCTTAGTTATCACAGTGGACTTCATAGGAGCAGAACCTTTCACATGTTCAAGGATTTTTATCCTTGATAATCGTTGCCACGGTCGAAAGGCTTAATCCCAGTTATGGGCCAAAGTTGGTAGCAGTTTCTCCCATTTGGAAGCGTTTCACTATATCTAATTTCACATCCGTGGTAATGGCTCTCCTCTTCAGCACTGCCACAGTACCAAAAATTATACAGGCCAAAAATCATCGCAAACACAAGTGAAACAAACCGAAGAGCAAATAAGTACGAGAACAACTGGGCGTACGAGCAGGAACTGGGTGACGCGTATTCCTGTCTAAAGCCGCATGACGACATATTCTTCCGCCACGCTCAACAAACCGTTCTGAGCGCAAAATTTGTATTTACTACTATGTACATGTATTTGGTAACTTTGTAAATAAATTCAAATTAGGTCCTTCACATAACCCGATACATAAATAAAAACATTAACTTGATATATACCTACACAACAATACTGTGTGACAACGTATTCTTCCGCCATGCTCAACAAACATTTCCATGTGCGAAGCTCATATTTACAACGCAAACAACGTAGGTCGAAAAAAGGAATTATTAATAACATATGGGAGATGCATCGTAACCACAAAAAATTACAAGTGAGGACATCATAAACCAAAGACCCCCAGTATTTACATCAATTTCTAAGCCCTATGCCTAGTATGCTTCAATGCCACACCACTAAATATAATTTGAATTCCTATGACACCAAAAGATGCATAAAATCTGCAGGGTGAGCATGGAGTCTTTCACTGATTTCAATCATACATTACATAAAACTCTCCCTAATTAAAAACAATCATATCTTAGATAGAAACATTAATGTTGTGGCATTGCAAAATCTCCTTCTGTACAGGCATTACTACAATATCCAGTATCTAAATAATGTCTTTGAAGGAAAAGCTCAAAGTGCTTTATGGAGCAACAAATGAAAATCACTAGTTACAAAACTGTATATTGAAAGTATGCCAAATTACATGAGGAAACAAAGACCAGCAGTGAGATGGGGCTTCATACTAAATAAAGGAAATATTCTATCAAACTTAATCATGATGCAACAAGCAACACTACAAAGCAATTTTATGTAGTATACTTGGTTAAGATATGATTAATGCATCTCGCCATAATTTGTATTTATCCTTCTTCTAATAGCAATTCTTTGACCTATATGTCTAAAATTCTCATCACCTACTCCTGGAAAATTGTTATTTAGGTAAAAATCAAGCAATTACAAGGAGAAAGATTAAACATTTCCGGCAAAAACTTAACAGTGTGCGGTTTTTACTATCTCTCGAGTATATTATTTGCGTGCATTTTACCAAAGTAACAGTTTTCCAGGAGAGGGTGACATGAGTTTGAGGCATATATGTCAATGAATTACTATTAGATGAGGGGTAAAGACGAGTTCTGGAGATGCGCATATGAATCAACCCTATACCTTATATTTATCAATTCTAAAAACAATAGACAAGGCAATGCAAAGAAATTCCAAAAATATGTTTACCTAATTCAGAGAGTCCACCTTTGCGAAATTTGATCATCGGAATATGAGGTTTCACAGCCTAAAAGTAGAAAAAATATATGAGTAAAAATAAACGAGAACTTGTTATATTTCTAAGGAATCACAACAGAAGAATTACTGCTCTAAGTTTATCAAAAGATTTAGAGATTTTTCTTTGGTAATACAGTACTTACATTTGTTTACAAGATAGAATAAGCTGCCTAAACCATTGCAGCTTACAGGTACTTACTCATCTTCAATCCTCCAATGGTAATAGCTCGATTTCACAACTGGTTAGATTATGTTTACCACATAAAAAAACTAAGACAGACAAAATAATAATAAAAGTTTGAGATTTCTTAGCTTTACTTATATTGAGATTATATAAGAAATAAAAAAGAAACACTGTCTAAATGGTGAAATTTTTACATCCCAAGTTAAAATTCAGTAGAGGTTTTAGGTAATATTAGCCACTATGGCAGGTACAGTATACATATATGCTATGCCTAGCCTCAACCTTTCCATTTCCTAACTTTGATATATTGGCTGTTTAGTATACATGTAAACACAAATGCATGCATTTCCCTAACACTTTAAGTAGACTCAACATTAAAAGAATGAGGCATATTAAAGAAATACGAAAATATAATAAATTCTTTCTTATTTGTGTAGTGCGTATCAGAAAAAATTACTGACAATCCCAGAATACGAGTAGGCACCTCATGTAATTTAAGGTGCTCAATCTGGTAAAGTGGTTAGGTTTGGCACATGTCTGGTAAGGTTTGGTTAAAATCTAGCCTCAACCCCAGATGAAGCACCTAAAATGATATCAGGTATTTATTCTAGGAATGATCCAAATTATTGCCTCAAACTCATCTTTTCATCTATGATGCCGATTCTCTTTTCCAACCGAACTTATAATTTACAATATCAAAATTTACTTGTTTTTCTTTACACAACTGCAAATGCAACACATGCCTTCAGTGACCAGTAATAAACCTATCTTCAGGAAAAACATTTACTGGTAATAGAATAAATGTTTAACATTAAAGTTTTCTATGACTCAAGATTACATATTGTGATAATACCTAAGGATCCACAAGGGGTTACCTCTGAAATAGAGTGCATTATAAACAGAAGTACTTTTAAGCCTGACACAAAATCTTGAATTTCTTGTTTAGCACTCATGAAAATAAGTTAGTTACTTAAATCCTACCCTGATAGTAGGTGGTTAGAGGGCTGATGACAGCTATGAATACAACTCCTTCATTTGCGAATTATAATAAACATCTAAGAAGAATAGTTTCTTAGCACTGTTTGTGGTGTTGACCAGCTTATAAATATTGGGTAAATTTTAAGAAGAGGGAATTATTCTCTTATAATAATAATAAAAACAAAATGCATTTTTCTGATATTTTTCTGGTATATACGATTTTAAACTCCATTTCTGGTGCAAAACACTCAATGTAAACTTTCTATGCCCCCCTTACCCCTAACAATCATAAGGGGAAGCATTAGGAATTGGGATTTTGGGTTGGGGGAAAGCAAAAACGAGTGATATGCAGAAGAAATCAAGTACAAAAACCTTTATTCCACAGAAAAAAAAGTGTCGAAAAAATATATTTTTGGTGCGTCCTGACCTAACCTACGGGAACGTGTCTAGGCTAACCGCCAGTTTTGCCCCGGACCCCCTCAGGGCTATTTATTTCATAACCGGGGGGCTACAACCCCCGGACCCAACTTCAGGGTACAATTGGACCCTAAAAGCTGTCGATTTCTCTAAAGGGGTTTGATAGATTTCAATATACGTTTAAATTTAATTCTGATTCTGAGGAAATAAGAGGCCTAAATGGCCCTGCAGCATTGTTTTACGTTTTTTCTTCTTGGGAAGCGGCACAGAATTAGAGCAATACCACAAATGCTTATCCTTAGTGAATAATAATTTAGTATTACACTGTGGGCAGTTCAAAGATATTGGTAGAGCACCGTGCTCACGAAAAACATGTAATTGCTTGCCCGTCTTTACCCTAATATTTATCATGGAATTTAGCAATTGTGAGAAAATAATCGTAAATACTGCCGATACAAAGACGAATTGGATCGGCCATGATAAAAAAATTAATAGAGAGAAATGAAGAATGCTCATGATTGGTTGAAAAGGTTTAATGGATCAGCCATGATACAAAAATGAGTAGAAAGAAATGAAGAATGA
>JAXCGZ010004539.1:10000-27500 GCA_037179515.1 Halocaridina rubra
GATACACGAAATAATTGAATAATTAAATAAATACCAAAAATACACCTGTCAACAGTACTGAGTTAAGTTGCCAAGTAGTACAGCTGTCTTATTTTCTTCAATTTTTTTTTCTTTTCTTTTAGCTTTCTCTTTTACTAATTTTTTTTTAATTTTGTATATATATTGAGTAAAATGTAAAGCCTGATCCCGTGATAACATATCTTGGTTAGCAAGTGAGTTTATCAGTTAAGAAGAATATATAGCAGAAACAGGTGGGTGCCTCCTCAGACACAATCTTACAGCCACAGAGGTATGCAAAGCATTGATGGATTTAGATGTTCATATCTTGGTTAGAAAGTGAGTTTATCAGTTAAGAAGAATATATAGCAGAAACAGGTGGGTGCCTCCTCAGACACAATCTTACAGCCACAGAGGTATGCAAAGCATTGATGGATTTAGATGTTCATAAAGCTACAAGTCCTGATGGCACTAAGTATCATATTTAAAAAGTCACTGGAGTCAGGGGAGATTCCAAGATGCTGGAAACAAGCAAATGTGATATCTATCTTCAAAAGGGGAAGGAGGGATACGGCTCTGAACTACAGACCAGTTTCCTTGACCAGCATAGTTTGCAAAGTTATGGAGGAACTACTAAGGAAACATATCTCTCTTCACTTGGAATCCTTCAACTTTTTGTCAGTGAGGCAACATGGCTTCAGAGAAGGTAGATCAACAGTAACAAACTTATTAGAATTTTATGATGATGTAAGCCGAATCTTACAGGAAAGAGAGGGCTGGGCAGATTGCATATTCCTAGACTTCCAGAAAGCGTTTGACACTGTTCCACATGGGAGACTTATTAGGAAGCGGCAAGCAATGGCTAGAATAGGTGGAAATGTCTTGGAATGGATAAAAACTTACTTAGAAGGAAGGGAACAGAGGGTTAGAGTAAGACACTCAGTGTCTGAATGGAGAAGAGTTAGTAGTGGAGTTCCATAGGGTTCAGTTTTAGGGCCACTTTTGTTCCTTGTATATGTAAATGACCTACCAGAGTCTGTAAAATCAATCATGAATATGTTTGCAGATGATGCAAAGATTGTGAAGAAAGTAAAAAACGAGAACAATGGTAGAGAATTTCAGGAAGATCTAAATAGTCTGCATGAGTGGTCAGAAAAGTGGCTAATGAAATTCAGTACTTCTAAATGTAAGGTAATGAGAATGGGTACAAGTGCAATAAGGCCCAACCTTGACTACTCGGTGGCTGGAGTACAACTTCAAGAGACAGAAAATGAGAGAGATCTAGGAGTAAACATACTGGCAGATTTGTCTCCAGAAATACATATAAATGGCATAGTAAGGGCAGCCTATGCATTCTTATCAAATGTAAAGGTAGCCTTCAGGCACATGGACAGGGAAATGCTCAGAAATATTTATGTAACCTATGTGAGGCCAAAACTCGAATATGCAGCCCCCTTTTGGAATCCGCACTTGAAAAAGCACATAGTTAAGCTTGGAAAAGTTCAAAGACATGCCACGAAACTGGTGCCAGAAATACGCAATCTCAGTTATGATGAGAGGCTGAGGGAATTAGACTTACCATCACTCGAAGCTAGAAGATTGAGGGGGGATATGGTGACAGTCTTTAAATTCCTTCATGGTTATGATAGAGTGGATAGGGATCGATATTTTGATATGGCTGGCTCTAGAACTAGATGTCATAGTTTGAAGCTTCGTAGGAAAACTTCTTTGCAGGATGTAAGGAAATACTTCTTTTAGTGTAAGAGTAGTTGATAATTGGAATTGGCTAAGCGAGGAGGTAGTTAATGCTATCTCAATCCATAGTTTTAAGGACAGGTATGATAAGTATCACTAAGTATAAAATGGAACCGATCAGGACACGGGAAGATACGAGCTTTGGGCTCTTTCCCGTGAACACAATTAGGTAATCACAATTAGGTAATTCCACACAAACACACCCATGTACTTTTGATATGCCCAATACCAATGCATTATATATGAAAAGTCGCTGGAATATGGGGAGATGCCATGATACTGGAAATAAGCAAACGTGGTACCTATCTTCAAAAAGGTTAAAAGGAATATAACTCTAATCAACAGGCTTGTTTCCTTGATCAGCATAGATGGCAAAGTAATGGAGACACTACTAAAAAACACATCTCTCTTCGCTTGGAATCCTTCAACTTTTTGTCAGTGAGACAAGATAGCTTAAGAGAATACTACTATAAAATAAACTGGATCGGATTGCATATTCACAGAATTCCAGAAGGTATTTGATATAGTTCCAAACAGGAGATTTATTAAGAACCTGCAAGTAATGACGCGAATAGGAGGAAATGTCTTGGAATCGAAAAAAAAAAAACCTTACTTAGATGGAAGGGAACAGAGGGTTAGAGTAAGAAACTCAGTGTCAAAATGGACAAGGGTTAGTGGTGTGGTTCCACATGCTTTGTTCAATTTTAGGGGCAGATTGTGAAGAATGCAGACGAAAACAATGGTAGAGAACTTTAGGAAGACCTAAATAGTCTGCATGAGTGCTCAGAAATGTGGCTAATGAAATTCAATACTTCAAAATGTAAGGTAATGAAAATGGGTACAAGTGCAAGAAGGCCCAATCTAGACTACTCGGTGGCAAGAGTACAACTTCATGAGAAAGAGAATGAGAGACATCTAGGAGTAAACATACTGGCCGATTTGTCTCCAGAAATGCATATAAATAGCATAGTTCAGAAATATTTATGTAACCTACCATTGTTCTCGTTTCTTACTGTCTTCACAATCTTTGCATCATCTGTAAACATATTTATGAATGAATTTACAGACTCTGGTAGGTCATTTACATATACAAGGAACAAAAGTGGCTCTAAAACTGAACCCTGTGGAACTCCACTTCTAACTCTTCTCCATTCAGGCACTGCGTGTCTTACTCTAGCCCTCTGTTTCCTTCATTCTAAGTAAGTTTTTATCAATTCCAAGACATTTCCACCTATTCTAGCCATTGTTTGAAGCTTCTTAATAAGTTCCAGTGTGGAACAGTGTTGAATGCTCTCTGGAAGTCTAGGAATATGCAATCTGCCCAGCCCTCTCTTTCCTGTAAGATTCGGCTTACCTCATCATAAAATTCTAATAATTTTGTTACTGTTGATCTACTTTCTCTGAAGCTATGTTGTCTCACTGACAAAAAGTTGAAGGATTGCAAGTGAAGAGAGATATGCTTTCTTAGTAGTTTCTCCATAACTTTGCAAACTATGCTGGTCAAGGAAACTGGTCTATTGTTTAGAGCCGTATCCCTTCTTCCCTATTTGAAGATAGGTATTACGTTTGCTTGTTTCCAGCATCTTGGAATCTCCCCTGACTCCAGTCACTTTTTAAATATGATAATTAGTGCCACTGATACTGAGTTTGCGCATTTTTTAAATACATGAGGGGATATATCATCAGGACCAGTATCTTCATGGACATCTTACTCCATCAGCGTTTTGCATACCTATGTGGCTGAAAGGATGATGTTCTCTAATAACGGCCCATGACCTTCTATCTCTGCAATCTGAGGGGGTGGGGTATTTTCTACTGTAAATACTGACTGAAACTCCTTGTTCAATTCTTTGCAGATCTCTTCATCCGTCTCAGTGATGCTTCCATCCGCTCTCTTAGCCTTGAAACTTGTTTTTTTACCTTCAGTTTTCCTCTGATAAAGCTGTAGAAAAGCTTGGGATTTCCTTTAGCCTTCCTGGTGATGTCCCTTTCATAGGCTCTCTCTGCCTCTCCTCTTTTACTTAGGTGATCATTTCTTGCTCTTTTGTAGGTTTGCCAGACATTTATGTTTTTTCTCTTCCTATGCCTTTTCCAGCATTTGTCTCTCCACTCCTTAGCTCATTTACACTCATTATTGAACCATTTCTCTCTGGCATGAATTACACCTACTTTGGTGACAGATATGCAGCAATCTACTATCTTCCAATATTTCTCACAAGAGATGCCTTGCATATCTTGTAAAGATTTGTTGTAAAATAAGGTCCTCCAGTCAATAATTGCAAAAAGCTCATTCATTTTGATGTAATCTCCTTTCGGATAGTTCCTCCTCATGTCCTCAGTGCCTCTACTCTCAGGTAGAACATCTTCAATGATATACTCCATCAACAACACACAGAGTTCTTTCCAGTGGGTGGTTCATACTCACTTTTTTCAATATCCAACACGTTATCTGTGAATAGTAGATCAAGTAGTGATGACTCATCCCCACCCCTCACCCTCGTTGGTTCCAGTACATGTTGGTGTAAGAAATTCCCTTGTACGCAATCTAGGGATCTTGCCCCGAATGAGTCCTCACCACTGTGGGGTCAAGATTTATCCAATCTATCTCTTATGATTAAAATCTCCCATAATCAAAATCCTACATTTTCTCTCCTGTGCCATGTTAACAACTGAATTTATGACTTCAGTAGTACCTATATGACTTTCCTTTTATACTTCTAGCTTATTCTGGTTCCTTGGTGGGTTATATACAACAGTTATTATAATACTCTCTGATCCAGTATTTATACGAGCAACAAGAAATTCCTTGAATTCACTTTCTATAGCCAAGTTTATTTTTTCAACCTGAATCCTTTCACTTATGAGTAGTGTTATTCCTCCACCATTCCTCTTAGATATTTCAACCCTTAATATTCTGAAGCCCTTAGGAAAAATTATGACACTGTTTATGTCCTCACTCATCTTAGTCTCTGTAACTACTACTATATCTGCCTTACTGTAGTGAATTCTATCTTTTAATTCTACTGCCTTACCAGCTAATCCATCAGCATTTGTGTATAACAATCTTAATGAGGCCCCATCCCCTGATCTTTTGTCATTATCACCTTTATCTCCCCTTTGTCTGGAAGAACTCTGAAATGAAAATCTTTCTTCTCTTCTTCATTTCTTCCTCATTTAACCTTCTAGTCTCTTGCACCAAGTTATTGATCCTTTCCATCTCTTCCTGTGTTTTGTATCGTCTAATGAACACTTCTTTGATTTCTTGAAGGTCTTTTATACTATTTTTCCTCATCACTATTTCTCTACATGTGTCCCCTCACTCAAAGGTTACTTTTGTTGGTCTCTGCTTTCCCTCCCTAGAATATTTACCTAGTTGGTGAATGTTTACAATATCCCCAGGACCACAAACTAATCCAAATTTTCTTATCAGGTCTACAACACTAGCTTTACTTTCTTCAAGTCTCCCCTGCCATGTTGGCTCCTGGAATATGTTTATGCCTAAGATTACCACTGTCTTCTCTTTATCAAGTGCCTGTTTAATCAGTGGATTTGCCCTTTCCATCACAACGGCTTTAATTTTTTCGATTACTGTTTCTTTATGGTCAACTGTTTGTATGCTTTCCAAAGCCACTACCTTCACAACCTCTTTTACTGCCACATTCCCCTTTAGTGCATCAGCAAAGGAAGTTTTCATTGCATCATGTTCTGTATTCAGCTCCTGAAACTCTTTTCTAAACTGTTCAATGTTTTCTTTAATCTGGACATTCCAAGCTGCAATCTCGTCTCTCCCAGAAGAAAGCAGTGCTCTAACATTTAATTCATTTAGGTTGTCATTCAGCTGTTTGTAGTTTTCTTCTTGATTAGAAATTCTGGTTTCTAGTTCACTCTTTTCCCCTTCCAGCTTCTTTATTCGTCTTTCTAGTTCTTTTCTCTCTTGCCCTTGTGCTTTATTTGCTTCCTTCAAGCATCTTATTTCCTCTCTGAGTTTTCATTCTCTTTCATTTCTCTATCCAAATTTCGAATTTATCATCAAGGTTCATAACCCTTGTCTCTAATTCCTTAATTTTCTGTTATAATCTCCTAACAGCTACTCCTCCTCCTGCTACATCCCATGGACATCCTCTTCCATTCCTCCCCAACCACTGGATGGGGGGGTTGGGACAGAGATGGCCGCATTTTCATGTTTTCCCTTTCACAAAATATAGAAAAAAAAAGAGAGAAAAACCTCTATTTAAGCTTCACACAGAATTTTTATATCTTCATATGAGTATTATTTAGTTACTCAATTCATATCTTTTCTGGTGTGTGTATGTGTGATTACCTAATTGTGCTGACGGGAAAGAGCCCAAAGCTCGTATCTTCCCATCTCTTGATTGGTTCCATTTTGTACTTAGTGATACTTATCATACCTGTCCTTAAAACTATGAACTGAGATAGCATTAACTACCTCCTCGCTTAGCGAATTCCAATTATCATATACTCTTCCACTGTGTGTGATTACCTAATTGTGATTACCTAATTGTGTTTACGGGAAAGAGCCCAAAGCTCGTATCTTCCCGTCTCCTGATCGGTTCCATTTTAGACTTAGTGATACTTATCATACCTGTCCTTAAAACTATGGATTGAGATAGCATTAACTACCTCCTCGCTTAGCGTATTCCAATTATCAACTACTCTTACACTGAAAAAGTATTTCCTTACATCCTGTGAAGAAGTTTTCTTACGAAGCTTCAAACTATCACCTCTAGTTCTAGAGCCAGCCATATCAAAATATCGATCCCTATCCACTCTATCATAACCATGAAGGAATTTAAAGACTGTCACCATATCCCCCCTCACTCTTCTAGCTTTGAGTGATGGTAAGTCTAATTCCCTCAGCCTCTCATCATAACTGAGATTGCGTATTTCTGGCACCAGTTTCGTGGCATGTCTTTGAACTTTTTCAAGCTTAGCTATGTGCTTTTTCAAGTGCGGATTCCAAAAGGGGGCTGCAAATTCGAGTTTTGGCCTCACATAGGTTACATAAATATTTCTGAACATTTCCTTGTCCATGTGCCTGAAGGCTACCCTTACATTTGATAAGAATGCATATGCTGCCCTTACTATGCCATTTATATGTATTTCTGGAGACAAATCTGCCAGTATGTTTACTCCTAGATCTCTCTCATTTTCTGTCTCTTGAAGTTGTACTCCAGCCACCGAGTAGTCAAGCTTGGGCCTTCTTGCACTTGTACCCATTCTCATTACCTTACATTTTGAAGTATTGAATTTCATTAGCCACTTTTCTGACCACTCATGCAGATTATTTAGATCCTCCTGAAGTTCTCTACCATTGTTCTCGTTTTTTACTTTCTTCACAATCTTTGCATCATCTGCAAACATATTCATGAATGAAATTACAGACTCTGGTAGGTCATTTACATATACAAGGAACAAAAGTGGCCCTAAAACTGAACCCTGTGGAACTCCTCTACTAACTCTTCTCCATTCAGACACTGAGTGTCTTACTCTAACCCTCTGTTCCCTTCCTTCTAAGTAAGTTTTTATCCATTCCAAAACATTTCCACCTATTCTAGCCATTGATTGCAGCTTCCTAATAAGTCTCCCATGTGGAACAGTGTCAAACGCTTTCTGGAAGTCTAGGAATATGCAATCTGCCCAGCCCTCTCTTTCCTGTAAGATTTGGCTTACCTCATCATAAAATTCTAATAAGTTTGTTACTGTTGATCTACCTTCTCTGAAGCCATGTTGCCTCACTGACAAAAAGTTGAAGGATTCCAAGTGAAGAGAGATATGTTTCCTTAGTAGTTTCTCCATAACTTTGCAAACTATGCTGGTCAAGGAAACAGGTCTATAGTTCAGAGCCGTATCCCTCCTTCCCTTTTTGAAGATAGGTATCACATTTGCTTGTTTCCAGCATCTTGGAATTTCCCCCGACTCCAGTGACTCCTTAAATATGATACTTAGTGCCACTGATATTGCGTTTGTGATTACCTAATTGTGTTACGGGAAAGAGCCCAAAGCTCGAATCTTCCCGTGTGTGTGTGTGTGTGTGTGTGTGTGTGTGCGTGTGTGTGTGTGTGTGTGTGTGTGTTTACCTAATTGTGTTTACGGGAAAGAGCCCAAAGCTCGTAGCTTCCCGTCTCCTGATCGGTTCCATTTTATACTTAGTCATACGTATCATACCTGTTCTTAAAACTATGGATTGAGATAGCATTAACTACCTCCTCGCTTAGCCAATTCCAATTATCAACTACTCTTACACTGAAAAAGTATTTCGTTACATCCTGCAAAGAAGTTTTCTTACGAAGTTTCAAACTATCACCTCTAGTTCTAGAGCCAACCATATCAAAATATCGATCCCTATCCAGTCTATCATAACCATGAAGGAATTTAAAGACTGTCACCATATCCCCCCTCAATCTTCTAGCTTCGAGTGATGGTAAGTCTAATTCCCTCAGCCTCTCATCATAACTGAGATTACGGATTTCTGGCACCAGTTTCGTGGCATGTCTTTGAACTTTTTCCAGTGTGTGTGAGATTACCTAATTGTGATTACCTAATTGTGTTTACGGGAAAGAGCCCAAAGCTCGTATCTTCCCGTCTCCTGATCGGTTCCATTTTAGACTTAGTGATACTTATCATACCTGTCCTTAAAACTATGGATTGAGATAGCATTAACTACCTCCTCGCTTAGCCAATTCCAATTATCAACTACTCTTACAATGAAAAAGTATTTCCTTACATCCTGCAAAGAAGTTTTCTTACGAAGTTTCAAACTATGACCTCTAGTTCTAGTGACCTACCAGATGCTTGTAAATGATGCAAAGATTGTGAAGAAAGTAAGAGATGAGAAGAATGGTAGAAAACTTCAGAAAGACTTAAATATTCTGCATGAGTTGTCAGAAAGTGGCTAATGAAATTCAGTACTTCTAAATGTAAAGTAATGAGAATGGGTACAAGTGCAAGAAGGCCCAAGCGAGAATACTCAAGAAACGGAGAATGAGAGAGATCGAGGAGTAACCATACTGGCCAATTTGTCTCCAGAAATACATATAAATATCACAGTAAGGGCAGCATATGCTTTCTTAGCAAATGTAAGAGTAGCCTTCAGGCACTTGGTCAAGGAAATGTTCAGAAATATTTATGTAACCTATATGAGGCCAAAGCTTGGATATCAACCCCCTTTTGGAATCCGCACTTGAAAAAGCATGTAGTTAAGCTGGAAAGAGTTCAAAGACATGCCACGAAACTGATGCCAGAAATACGCAATCTCAGTTATGAGGAGGGGCTGAGAGAATTAGACTTACCATCACTCGAAGCTAGAAGAATTGAGGGGGAATATGGTGATAATATTTAATTTCCTTCATGGTTATGATAGAGTGGATAGGGATCGATATTTTGATATGGCTGGCACTAGAACTAGATATCATAGTTTGAAGCTTCGTAAGAAAACTTTTTTGCAGGAGATAAGGAAGTACTTTTTTAGTGTAAGAGTAGTTGATAATTGGAATTCGCTATGCGATGAGGTAGTTAATGCAAACTCATTCCATAGTTTTTAGGACAGGCAAGATAAGTATCACTAAATACAAAATGGAACTGATCAGGAGACAGAAAATTATGAGCTGGCCTCTTTCCTGTAAGCACAATCAGGTAATTACACACACACACACACACACACACACACACACACACACACACACACACACACACACACACTTTTTCCAGTGTGTGTGTGTGTGTGTTTATACATACACAGTGACCTACCAGATGCTTGTAAATGATGCAAAGATTGTGAAGAAAGTAAGAGATGAGAAGAATGGTAGAAAACTTCAGAAAGACTTAAATATTCTGCATGAGTTGTGTGTTGTTGATGGAGTATATCATTGAAGATATTCTTCCTGAGAGTAGAGGCACTGAGGACATGAGGAGGAACTATCCGAAAGGAGATTACATCAAAATGAATGAGCTTTTTGCAGTTATTGACTGGAGAACCTTATTTTACAACAAATCTGTACAAGAAATGTATGACATCTTTTGTGAGAAATATGGGAAGATAGTAGATTGCTGCATACCTGTCACCAAAGTAGGTGTAATTCATGCCAGAGAGAAATGGTTCGATAATGGGTGTAAAAGAGCTAAGGAGTGGAGAGACAAATGCTGGTAAAGGTATAGGAGGAGAAAAAACATAAATGCCTGGCAAACCTACAAAAGAGCAAGAAATGATCACCTAAGTAAAAGGAGAGATGCAGAGATAGATTATGAGAGGGACATCACCAGGAAGGCTAAGGAAAATCCCAAGCTTTTCCACAGCTTTATCAGAGGAAAACTGAAGGTAAAAGAACAGGTTTTAAGGCTAAAGAGAGCGGATGGAAGCATCACTGAGACGGATGAAGAGATCTGCAAAGAATTGAACAAGGAGTTTCAGTCAGTATTTACAGTAGAAAATACCCCACCCCCTCAGATTGCAGTGATAGAAGCTCAAGAGCCGGTATTAGAGAACATCAACCTTACAGCCACAGAGGTATGCAAAGCGCTGATGGATTTAGATGTTCATAAAGCTACAGGTCCCGATGACATATCCCCTCATGTGCTTAAAAAATGCACAAACACAATATCAGTGGCACTAAGTATCATATTTAAGGAGTCACTGGAGTCGGGGGAGATTCCAAGATGCTGGAAACAAGCAAATGTGATACCTATCTTCAAAAAGGGAAGGAGGGATACGGCTCTGAACTATAGACCTGTTTCCTTGACCAGCATAGTTTGCAAAGTTATGGAGAAACTACTAAGGAAACATATCTCTCTTCACTTGGAATCCTTCAACTTTTTGTCAGTGAGGCAACATGGCTTCAGAGAAGGTAGATCAACAGTAACAAACTTATTGGAATTTTATGATGAGGTAAGCCAAATCTTACAGGAAAGAGAGGGCTGGGCAGATTGCATATTCCTAGACTTCCAGAAAGCGTTTGACACTGTTCCACATGGGAGACTTATTAGGAAGCTGCAATCAATGGCTAGAATAGGTGGAAATGTTTTGGAATGGATAAAAACTTACTTAGAAGGAAGGGGACAGAGGGTTAGAGTAAGACACTCAGTGACTGAATGGAGAAGAGTTAGTAGTGGAGTTCCACAGGGTTCAGTTTTAGGGCCACTTTTGTTCCTTGTATATGTAAATGACCTACCAGAGTCTGTAAATTCATTCATGAATATGTTTGCAGATGATGCAAAGATTGTGAAGAAAGTAAAAAACGAGAACAATGGTAGAGAACTTCAGGAGGATCTAAATAATCTGCATGAGTGGTCAGAAAAGTGGCTAATGAAATTCAATACTTCAAAATGTAAGGTAATGAGAATGGGTACAAGTGCAAGAAGGCCCAAGCTTGACTACTCGGTGGCTGGAGTACAACTTCAAGAGACAGAAAATGAGAGAGATCTAGGAGTAAACATACTGGCAGATTTGTCTCCAGAAATACATATAAATGGCATAGTAAGGGCAGCATATGCATTCTTATCAAATGTAAGGGTAGCCTTCAGGCACATGGACAAGGAAATGTTCAGAAATATTTATGTAACCTATGTGAGGCCAAAACTCGAATATGCAGCCCCCTTTTGGAATCCGCACTTGAAAAAGCACATAGCTAAGCTTGAAAAAGTTCAAAGACATGCCACGAAACTGGTGCCAGAAATACGCAATCTCAGTTATGATGAGAGGCTGAGGGAATTAGACTTACCATCACTCGAAGCTAGAAGAGTGAGGGGGGATATGGTGACAGTCTTTAAATTCCTTCATGGTTATGATAGAGTGGATAGGGATCGATATTTTGATATGGCTGGCTCTAGAACTAGAGGTCATAGTTTGAAGCTTCGTAAGAAAACTTCTTCGCAGGATGTAAGGAAATACTTTTTCAGTGTAAGAGTAGTTGATAATTATAATAATAATAATAATAATAATAATAAACCTTTATTTCCATTACAATACAATGGGTATTCGTCAGCTGGGACAAGCCCCAACCCCCCACTGTGATGTCCAACCACAGCAGTTCCTGCCAGTAAACAGCTTAAACTCTCGGTCTTGGACGAGGACGGATCTTTCGACCTCATGAATGCGAAGCCAGCGCGTGACCACTGTAACGCTAAGCGAGGAGGTAGTTAATGCTATCTCAATCCATAGTTTTAAGGACAGGTATGATAAGTATCACTAAGTATAAAATGGAACCGATGAGGAGACGGGAAGATACGAGCTTTGGGCTCTTTCCCGTAAACACAATTAGGTAATCACAATTAGGTAATCACACACCAAAATAGGCTTGAAGTTTATGAGGAAAGTCATATAGGTACTATTGAAGTCATAAACTCAGTTGTTAACATGGCACGGGAAAAAAAATGTAGGATTTTGATTATGGGAGACTTTAATCATAAAGAGATAGATTGGATAAATCTTGACCCACACAGTGGTGAGGACTCATTCGGGGCAAGATTCCTAGATTGCGTACAAGGGAATTTCCTACACCAACATGTAATGGAACCAACAAGGGCCAGGGGTGGGGATGAGCCATCACTACTTGATCTAGTGTTCACAGATAATGTGTTGGATATTGAAAAAATTGAGTATGAACCACCAATTGGAAAGAGTGACCACTGTGTGTTGTTGATGGAGTATATCATTGAAGATATTCTTCCTGAGAGTAGAGGCACTGAGGACATGAGGAGGAACTATCCGAAAGGAGATTACATCAAAATGAATGAGCTTTTTGCAGTTATTGACTGGAGAACCTTATTTTACAACAAATCTGTACAAGAAATGTATGACATCTTTTGTGAGAAATATGGGAAGATAGTAGATTGCTGCATACCTGTCACCAAAGTAGGTGTAATTCATGCCAGAGAGAAATGGTTCGATAATGGGTGTAAAAGAGCTAAGGAGTGGAGAGACAAATGCTGGAAAAGGTATAGGAGGAGAAAAAACATAAATGCCTGGCAAACCTACAAAAGAGCAAGAAATGACTACCTAAGTAAAAGGAGAGAGGCAGAGAGAGACTATGAGAGGGACATCACCAGGAAGGTTAAAGAAAATCCCAAGCTTTTCCACAGCTATATCAGAGGAAAACTGAAGGTAAAAGAACAGGTTTTAAGGCTAAAGAGAGCGGATGGAAGCATCACTGAGACGGATGAAGAGATCTGCAAAGAATTGAACAAGGAGTTTCAGTCAGTATTTACAGTAGAAAATACCCCACCCCCTCAGATTGCAGTGATAGAAGCTCAAGGGCCGGTATTAGAGAACATCAACCTTACAGCCACAGAGGTATGCAAAGCGCTGATGGATTTAGATGTTCATAAAGCTACAGGTCCTGATGATATATCCCCTCATGTGCTTAAAAAATGCACAAACACAATATCAGTGGCACTAAGTATCATATTTAAGGAGTCACTGGAGTCAGGGGAGATTCCAAGATGCTGGAAACAAGCAAATGTGATACCTATCTTCAAAAAGGGAAGGAGGGATACGGCTCTGAACTATAGACCAGTTTCCTTGACCAGCATAGTTTGCAAAGTTATGGAGAAACTACTAAGGAAACATATCTCTCTTCACTTGGAATCCTTCAACTTTTTGTCAGTGAGGCAACATGGCTTCAGAGAAGGTAGATCAACAGTAACAAACTTATTAGAAAATTATGATGAGGTAAAAAGTAAAACGTAAAAAGTAAAACGAGAACAATGGTAGAGAACTTCAGGAGGATCTAAATAATCTGCATGAGTGGTCAGAAAAGTGGCTAATGAAATTCAATACTTCAAAATGTAAGGTAATGAGAATGGGTACAAGTGCAAGAAGGCCCAAGCTTGACTACTCGGTGGCTGGAGTACAACTTCAAGAGACAGAAAATGAGAGAGATCTAGGAGTAAACATACTGGCAGATTTGTCTCCAGAAATACATATAAATGGCATAGTAAGGGCAGCATATGCATTCTTATCAAATGTAAGGGTAGCCTTCAGGCACATGGACAAGGAAATGTTCAGAAATATTTATGTAACCTATGTGAGGCCAAAACTCGAATATGCAGCCCCCTTTTGGAATCCGCACTTGAAAAAGCACATAGCTAAGCTAAAAAAAGTTCAAAGACATGCCACGAAACTGGTGCCAGAAATACGCAATCTCAGTTATGATGAGAGGCTGGGGGAATTAGACTTACCATCACTCGAAGCTAGAAGAGTGAGGGGGGGATATGGTGACAGTCTTTAAATTCCTTCATGGTTATGGTAGAGTGGATAGGGATCGATATTTTGATATGGCTGGCTCTAGAACTAGAGGTCATAGGTTGAAGCTTCGTAAGAAAACTTCTTTGCAGGACGTAAGGAAATACTTTTTCAGTGTAAGAGTAGTTGATACTTGGAATTGGCTAAGCAAGGAGGTAGTTAATGCTATCTCAATCCATAGTTTTAAGGACAGGTATGATAAGTATCACTAAGTATAAAATGGAACCGATGAGGAGACGGGAAGCTACGAGATTGGGCTCTTTCCCGTAAACACAATTAGGTAAACAATTAGGTAATCTCACACACACACACACACACACACACACACACACACTATATATATATATATATATATATATATATATATATATATATATATATATATATATATATATATATGAAGAGTTTTCCAAGATATTAAAAACTGAATTAGCTGGCTAAATAAAATAAATGTTATAGGCACTCTTGTCTAAAAACAGGGTCTTACAATGAGTCCCATATAGGTATCCTGTTAAACGAAGACATATCTTGACCGGACGGATGTTGAGGTAGAGAGAGATAAGCACAATCTATAAAATGTGTCGGTAAAGTTACTAATATAAACAAAGAAATGTGCTGAATATATTATGACTTTGTTATGGAGACACTATAGAGGTTTTTATTCCCACAATGAGAATCAATGTAGAGTATGGGGATGGTTTTTAGTGTTTTCGGAAGAGTCATCACATTGGGTTTTTACATCATCGTAGACTTAATGCTTCTTCGGAGGTTTTACTAACATTTGAACGAATTATTGTGAATGTGCCAGGAAAAAAGTGTTTATTGTGATTACAAATAACCGAGTTTTAGTACAGACCAACAGGCAATAATCAATTTCAAGCAAAATCGAAAACAATTAGCGAATCCCTGTTAACTTACAATATATTCAGTCTACAGCTAAGCTTTGCGTAAAACTACAGCTAATAGAATACAAGACTCCTAAATCTAACTTTCGTAATGTGATTTCAGATAATCAGATATATGAAATAATTAAGCCAAACACATAAAGGAGAACATTTAACGGCAAATTGGAATAACAGGACTAGATATCATAACTAAGAATTGATGTCCAAGTACGGTACTAAACTCGTTTTTAAGTAATTATAAACTGGGTTGCAAGCAGATCCACAATGGCAAATAATAAGAACCAAGAAGTTAAATTACGAGACACAAATGTTGAACTGAAAGTTACGTATCGTAAATCAGAAGGAATAGACTGTATTGATGATCGAAGTGTTCTTGACATTTCCGAAATCGTTCCAAAGTCAGTGATACAGAGCAATATATCGACATTAATAAAACCCAAGAGTGAAAACACCCAGGAGAAGACAGTATTATCACAAACAAACAATGTTGGTGGTATGAAATTAAATTTGCCTCCCTATCATATCACGGAGCCCCTCCAATCACCGCCAAGCTTTTCAAGAGCGGGAATGGAGTCCTTCGTGACGAAAACAGGGGCGGCTGCCGCTGCTTTTTCAGCTCTGTCTTTGGTAGGATGTCAAATAACGTCTGAAAAAGAAGAAATACCTGAGAACCCTTTAATGACACCTATTCTGCAACATCTGAATTTAACACATGTGGCAATCCTTCATGTGGACTCAGGTGACTGTGAGGAGCAGTTTGTAAAGAAAGTGAAAATGCCCAAACCTAAAACTGCCAAAAGTATTAAGTATAAGAGGAATATTTGTGTTATAACTGCACAAAGCCCATCGGTGCTGTGATTGAGTGAATCCAAAAAAAAAAAAATAGGTTTGGCTAGAATATATGTTACAGATAAATCTAATGTCATACATCTTGAAAACAAGTGCCATAATCAGCTTTGTATCGTTGTCTTAAATATCACTGGAAAAGACTACTGGTTACTTGGAAGAGGTAGTGACGAAATCATGGAATTTTGTAACTTGTGATCAAGACTTGGACAAAATAAAACTTTCATTATTAAGTACTTGAAGTGACAAAATTTTGAAATAATATATCTCTTATTAAAAAAAAAGTTCCACTTGTATAATCAACATTGTTTCCACAACTGTGTAGACTATGATATTCAAAGCTTAATATTCTTTCTACAGTCTGGAATATATATTATCCATAATTTCTTACACTGGTATTCTTAATTTAGTCTGTTGCGACTTGCTATTGCTATTCTTAATATAAATAACTTCAAATGTTAACCTCTAGAAATGCCAGCATATTTTTAATATGTCAAATGCTATTCATGTATGCGTGCAAATTTAAGCTGGAAATGGGAATTACAAATCTAAAAAGCATTATCCTTACCAAGCCTTTCAACTGTAAATTACCTAAATTACCTAGCAATGTTAATGGCTAACATAATATATACACAGATTTACACAATAAGCATTTATCTCTTGTTAGTCGCTGTACTCACAACCAGAATACATAAGCCAATCACAGTTATCTGAAAATACTGTTACTGTCATGCCAATTTACTCTAATGAAGCTCTTAGCCTGCGTACTAACATTAAAAACAACTACCCATGCCCAAGCACATATAAAGGTTAAAAAGTGTACCCAAAGCACAAGGTCAAATCCTTGGGCAACCAAAGCACAAGGTCACAGCCACAGGTTAGATAACGTGGGTATAATGCTCATTACATCAGACGTAAAAGGACATCACCTACTTAGTGTAGGCAGTATTATGAAAGCCTGAAGAGGAATACCTTATAAATATACACATACATGAGATGGCTATGAATTTGGCTTATATCAAAATAAAAGTGAGCTTCTAAAAAGATATCTTATTGTTTTTCTCATCATCATCATCATCATTATTATTATTATTATTATTATTATTATTATTATTATTATTATTATTATTATTATTATTATTATTATTATTATTATTATTATTATTATTATTATTATTATTATTATTGTAGTCGCCGTGGCTCAGTCGGTAGCGTCTCCGACTCTGAGGCGTCAGGTCGAGGGTTCGCGCCCCGTCACGGTCTGAGGTTAGCAAGGGCATGCACTCAGCGTAAGGATTACATCTGCCAAAACAAGTCCTTCGCAAGAAGGCAACCGTCCTAGCCCTTGGTAGATAAGGGAGTCCGTGACGTAAAACCGGAACAGAACATTATTACTTATTATTATTATTATTATTATTATTATTATTATTATTATTATTATTATTATTATTATTATTATTATTATTATTATATTGTAATAAGACACATTTGTGGTATATATGTGAAACGCCTGGTATCCCCATAGTTAATCTCTAGTTTGACGACCAAAGACGGTGCATACAGCGTTTTATAGCTAGAACCTCTTGGATATAAGAAGGGAAGGCTTCAAAAATGTCCTTTGTAGCGGACACTGTCAATTCAGAAGGCTCAGTTAGTGTACTATTAGTAAAGAGAATGGCAACGGTAGAAGATGTATTATCAGAAATTGGACATTTTTTGGTTAAATGTGAGAACTCTGCAC